>JARHVA010000093.1:6805000-6815000 GCA_037957365.1 Torreya grandis | reverse complement strand
AAATAGTTTTAAAGCTTTCAAATGTTATTTTTGAGATTAAGTTGTCATTATAATTAAAATAAGGCAATTGGTATAGTTTTATCACATAGTCGCTTACATGTACACCTCCATCAATTAACACATATATCCAATATCATATAATATATCAATATAAAGGGTAAACATGTTGGTAATAGTGGTTGTGATGCAGAAAAAATAGGCTAACTTTTGGAGGCCATAACTTTTGATTTGTAGCTCCGTTTGAGCTCTTACATGTGCCAAAACAACCATCTCAAAAATTTCATTGCTATCCTAGGCTAATATTTACAATTAGAGGAATTTTTTTGAAAATTTTTGGAGGCCAAACGAGAGCATCTAAGAGTCTAAAATTAAAGTTTATTCATTTTTTCAATTTTTTTTATTTTTAGAAATTATATATGTTTATGACTGAATGTGAAATTCAGTTGTAATTCATCCAATAGGATAATTTTAGTGTTTAGAGTATTTTGGGAGATTTTTAGAGCTACACACACTTTCATGTGCAACTTACTAAAAATATTTGCTGCTAAAAATAGACTCTTTTAAATATTTTAGTTATTTTTTTCAAATTTTGCATGTTAACACTAATTCTGAGTTGAGGATTATTTAAGCATGGTTTGGGTTGTAATTAATTAAAGGATATAAATATTAATTTTATATATTTTTTTATATCTTGGCCTACTGATAATTTTTTTATCTTAATAGTTTTTGGTTTCATTATCTAGTATCAAAACATAGTTTAATTTTAGCATAGTATGAAATGGTAAAAGGATAAGGAGGTATTACATAGATGAACCAGACTATACAAAAAATATAGAGGCAAGTGAAATAATTATTAGAGGTTATCACTAATAAGAGAAGAAGATAAGGTGGTGATGACGCTGAGGAAGACACAAATCATGATGAAGAAATTTAGCAAGAAGAAAAACAACAAGATCATCCACCATAGATTGAAGAGAAGATTGTTTGGGCTTTATAAGGAACAAATTAAGGAATCAAATTATATGTTCCAAATTATATAGGTAGGATAAAACCATAAGAGTTGACAGAATGGATGAATAACATGGATTAGTTCTTCGAGTGGAAGACTATAAGAGAAGATAAGAAGGTAAAGTTTGCATGCACAAAATTTAAAGGTCATGCAATGATTTGGTGGGATCACCTACATAAAGAGAGAATTTTTTTTTAAAGAGATGATTAATTTGTGGAAAAAGAAGAAGAAAACGCTGAGGGGTAAATTTCTCCCTGTGGATATGTGTAAACCTTATACAAAAGATTTTAGAATTTGAGGCAAAAAGATCACAGTATACAAGAGTATAAAGATGAGATTTATAATCTTTTTATACAAGTGGATTATGATGAAATATAAGAGTAGATGGCTCAAAAGGTATGTAAATATTTTGAAAATTACTATTCAAGATGAATTAAGCATGCATAAAATACTTTATATGGAGGAGGTTTATCAATTAGCTTTGAAGGTAGAAGAAAAAAAATAGATAGAATTTTAGAATAACATATCTTGGTCCAAAAAGAGGTAGGTCCCCTCTAATAATGGGATGAATTAGGTTTAATACCACTAGAGGTGGGTTTAATAACAATAAAGGTGAATAATCACGTGGTGCAAAAAGGCAAGATGAGAATAGGCAAGGGTTTCAATACCAACAAAGAGGAAGAGGGTTTTATAAAGGATAACGTTAAGTTGGTGCTAGAGGATTGTTTTAGAATTAATTTAGATCGTATGTTTGTTATATATGTGGAGAGGAAGGGCACCTAGCATTTAAGTGTCTATACTATCAAGATCAAGAAAAGAGGCAAGAGGATCTCAAAAGGGTGAATCTAGTTGAGGCTGAGATAGAAGATCAAAATGTTAAATTTTTAATAGTAGATGTTGGAAGTAATTTCATAATGAGAAGAATAATGATTGCTCCAAGGAAGGAACAAGTGAAAAGTAAAGAAGGTGGTGATGCATGGCTCAGATCAAACATTTTTTGAACGAGATGTACTTTGGGTGGAAATTTATGCAAAGTAATTATAGATGGTGGTAGTTTTGAAAATATGGTTTCTAAAGAAATTATAGAGAAAATAAATTTAAAATGTGAAAAGCATCCTAATCCTTATCAAATTTCATGGTTTAAGAAAGGAAATGAGGTTATTGTTGATTAAATTTAACTTTTAGTCAAATTTGATCAACCCCTACTATTTTTTAAAATTTGAATAAGGTTTCAAATGTCCTATAGGGGGATCATATTAGTCTAAAAATCTTACTTATCCTCCATTTAGCCTTCGTCTAAGCCCATTCTCCTTGTACTAGTCTAATCAAATAAAGTCAAAGTTGGTCAACCAAGGTCAAACTTAGTAAAAGGTTAAAATTATGTTATAAGTATTATAATATGGTCATTTAGGTGTCCTAAGGTGTTTCTAAGTCATATATTTTTCGTTTACCATGCTTTATATGCAAAATATGCCTTCTAGCCATTTTTATAGCATAATAAATAACTTATACGAACTTCCAAGTAGGAAAATTTGTCACCAAGAGATATTTAAATGTAGATGAAGTTAGGAGATGTTATGATCTATTATAGGTTAGTTAAAGAGTCATTTATATATAGAAATGGGGAGTTTCTCATTAATTTTAGGCCCTTTTGGACATTTGTACAGACTTATTGAGTTTTTCATCACATAAAAACATGGTAAATGTGTCTCTTAACCTCACTAGATTAATTTACATGAATGGAGTGCTGAGATAATTTCTAAAATTTCATATTAAGCTTCTTATTCTTCAACTTTTTCCTTACGATCCAAGAAAGTCCAAATTTAAATACTTGGTGTGGGCCGCACAATTGGAGTTGGGAAGAATTGATTTGGTGGGTGAAAAGTATATGAGTATACTTAAATTTCATGGTAAGATTTATCATATTAAAATATTATACTTTATGAACAATCACTTAGACTCCAAACAACCTTTTATGCACTTCCATCCATGAGTGGGTCACTATTTGCACTTGTCTCATATTTCCTTGTTTTGGTTTGATGGTTTTGTTTGTTTCAAGTGTTCCTCAAGGTTATATAATTTTTATCCATAGTTTTTTCATGATTATATTTGATTTAGAAGTCATCAAACTCCTATGAAATCCTTTTCTAGGCTTTTTCTTGCTTTGGGCCATGTTTGCTACCTTTGCTCATAAATATGCACCTACAGGTGCCCTAAATGAAAGATTTACACATTAATGTGAATGAATTGAATCAGTCTCAGGTGTTTTAAGTATGAAAGTTCATTTGATGATCAAGGAAGAGACCATGAGACCTAAATCTTGCACCTAGTCCACTCTTTCCTTTCACTGTCTACATATTCAAAGGGAGTGATTAGCCAAGGTTCTCCATGATGGTATCATGCCTAAATAATAACCTTGATAATGGTTTCAAGTCCTTGGAATTATTTAGAATTAAATTTTTAGAGATTGAGTTAATTCACACTTTACAGAGAAGAATCAAAATGGGCTATGAAGGTTTCAAGGAAATGTGACAGTGATTTTAGACTCACTATCCCAAAATGACCAAAATAGAGGTCCTTAAGTTTTTTGAAATAGCATATAACATGACAAAAGGAACTTCCAATGCTCTTGGTTATTTGGTTTAGTATTACCTACCACACAAAACATCTAGGATAAATTTTATTCCAAAATGTTTAGAGGGAGATGGTCGTTTGGATGCCTAAAAGTGCCCTCTAACACACTAAAAAGTTTTAATTACATCTACATGACTGGGATTCTAATAAGCCCTTCACCCATACCACATCCTAAAGCATGTATCCATGCTCAAATTAATTGTATGATGAAAAATAAATGTTTATAATCTCAATATATCATAAGGAGAGGGGATGGATGTTTTGAGACCTCCCCAAGCTTACTCTGTATTTGTACATAGGCCTAAGAGGTGGCACCCATAGTAAGGGTTTCAAACAATGAATTAAAAGGTTGAGGTTTTGAACTTATCTTGAGTTTGAAAATTGAGTATAAGGCATAATATATATATATATTATTTTATGAACTTCAAGGAGAATCAAAGCATCATCAATCATATCCCAAACATCACTATGATAACCTACAACATGTTTAAAAAGTTGTGTCTATGGGAAACGTTTTGAGGAACTAGGTCCCAGGTGAATAAGGGCATAGCTTGATCTAATTTGAATAATAAAGTATGTCCCAAATGAAACATATATCATGTGATCCATATTCAGAATCTTAAGGATAAATATAAGCCTAAACCAAGCCATCAACACCTACAGCTAGGGCAGAATGTCTCAGTCTAGGTAGTGATCAAACAAGTGCATGGAAGGAGGAATATTTGCATATGCTTTGGTGATCCAGGCTCATATAAGGTGTTTATCTTTGTATTTAAATTATGAATATAAATTGGACCTATACTTAAATATAATCAACCTAATTCAATCCATGATAACCTACAGGTAGGAATAGGCGACTATCTCAGTCAGTGAACAAAATGAAAGTGTTTTGGTGGATGAAAGAACCTATAACATGATATAAACGAGTCCAAATCATGGAATAATGATTTTAGATGATTAATATGGATCCTATACACTATGTAAAAAATCCTAACCCATGAAAATTGAAGAAGTAGGGGTCTACCAATACAACACACGGTCTGCCTATGCAAACCTAGTCTTGGGTTTCATGTCCTTTTGAGGCTCTATTCTTGGAATATGAAGCTAAAATTTGGTATGAAGCATCCATAAAACCTATATAAATTTTAATAGATGATTTTATAATTGGTAATAAATTTTTATCTATGATATACTGTCCTACCTAGATAAAATGACTAATTATACTTCTATGTTGCAGACAATTACCTCCTCTAAAGTCTACCTCAAGTTATTTGAGAGTTGGAAGGGAAAATGGAAGAGTTTAGTTCTGAAAATTGGTATGGGGGGTCCCCATGACCTCATAAATCCTCTAATACCATTAAAAATATTTAATGAATATGGATACTACTCTCTATTTGGTCTCAGAAATAGGGCACTTTTAGTGGCCTAAAACTTGTAGAGTTAGATAAAAATGGTGAAGTATGAGAGTTGGGGTTGAGATAGCCATGAGAATAAGCTATAAAAATATGGAATAAGGATATAAAAGTAGGAATGGAGACTCCTAATGGTTGGTAAAATTTATAAGTGAAGTAAATCCTTGAGAAGTTGATCGGAGCCATTAGGTCTAGTAAAGAAATAAAGCCCTAAAGAGAGCCTAAAACTACTTAAGGTGATAGAAAATCAATGAAATGGACCAAAATGAGTCCCTATTATATCACAAGGCATGTTTGAGTATTTATTATGTAGAAGAGGTCACATATTGGTCACTTTTGGACCCAACACCATAACAAAGTATGCAAATTGAAGAGGTGCAATCGAGAGGTCAACTTCAAATGCTCACACCTACCTAGAGAATTTTCATGGGATTCTAAGAAGTTATATGAGGATGAAGGAGGTTTTAAGCTAGAAAATTATGGTGTTATTTTATATTTCTAATGTCAAAGGTTTATGAACAATCCCTTAAGTGCTAGTGCACTCAAAACCCTCCCAAAACCCTATTTTGTGACCCAATGAAAGGAATGAGGCTCAAAGTACATCCAAATGAACAAATTTGATCTTGAGAGTTAAAGAGAAGTTGTTGAAAACTTCATGAGGTCCAAATTCATAGAGTTAGATTGTATGGAATCCATACAAGTCACGTATAAAACAAATTTATTTGACAATTTCATGTGTTTTTAAGGCCCTAAATATGATCATGGGACACCAATCACTTGAGAGGGTATCTTGGGACTTGAACTAACTCCCTATACCATTCATAGAGCTTATAATTCCCACAAGTGTCCTTTCTAGGCCCCTCACTTTAGCCAGTCTAAAGTGACATAGTTAAAAGAGTGGTAACCTAAATTTGGAAACCTTTCAAGATGTTTGTAATAGATCCAAGTGTATGTATCCTACCATGTGTCATGAGACTCATGGTATGGATAAATTAGGAAGGATAAAAATATGCTAGTGCCAATTGTTAAGAAAAGCCTGTTGGAGAGTGATTATGGTTGCAGATGATGATTGTACTTGTGTAAAGGAATGTCAATGATTAGGAAAACTTCTAATGTATGTGGAGGCCTATTTTTAACATCCTCTCCTTAGTACACATGAGACACTTATCCCTAAACTATTCTATAATGCTCAAATAAGCCCATGATGAAGGAAATTTCTAAGGGAAAGTGATTGAAGAGTTTTAATGCCACATATGAGGAAGGTGCTTAGTTTAGGATGGACATATGTTCACATTAGTTTCCTGATCTCTCTTCTACCTTATTTTTATTCATTATAGCTTATTTTCATCTTTGTAAATTTGTCATTTTTCCTCTTAAACTTATCTTTTCTCTCTCTTCTTCCAAGTTCTATAAAGGTGACCCATTTTAGCTATTGAAAAAAAACACACCTAGTATGGTGAACCCTGCTAGTTTGATATTGTACTTTTCCTTTGAAATAAGATATGCAATATAATTTTGATCCTAAAAACTCTCAATATAAGTGTGTGAAGAGATGTATATTGAAAAGTCAAGTGACTGATATCAATCCTTATTTCCTTTTAATCCTTCCATGTCTTATGAAAGTTGTCTCATTCTAACAGGTCACATCAAGTGTTTTTAAGTGTATGAGTCTATTTTTCAAGTGTAAAAGTAGCCTTAGTGTCTAAAAATAATATTTGGTTAACTAACCTTGAGTATTATTTCATATATTCCACCTTCATGTTTGAAATGCTAAAGTTAGAATGCTATGAGAGGTAGAAGCTAGTTTTATGAGTCTTGTCTCTTAGTGTATTTGTATGATAATCTTGTGGAGATATTCAAGGTGTATCGCTCCCTAGAATAGTTTAAATTCATGAAACTCCTATCTTTTCTCACACAATAAAGTATTAGATTGGGTGAAAAGTACATCAAGACATATCGAGGGAGTTAGCCCTTTCAATCCTAGAGGTCTACTTCTACCATAGGTGCCCCACACACCTAGAAGTAGTTAAACGTTTCCAAAATTTGGAAGAAGATTAAACACCCTCTTTTAGGGTGCAAGATTTGGAGACAATAGTTACAATAGATAAAAGTTGCTCAATCAAGTTTTCTAGGTGAAAAACTTATAATGATGAAATATGGTGAGAAGTTATTCTGATGGATGCATGCCATTTGTTATTGAGGAGACTGTGGTAATTTGATAAGAAATTAATTCATGATGGAGTGAAGAAAACATACACTTTTTTGAAAGGTGGTATAAATGCAATTTTGTTACTTCTTAAAGAGGAAGAGAAGATAGAAATCATGCTCTCTAGTAAATAATTTATTGAAGATATAAAGGTAGTATGTTGTTGTTTTGTATTAGTAGCAAAGAATGAAGGCAGGGAAATGGTGAAAATATCAACAAAAGCACCAAGAGTGTCGAAAAAATATGCAAATGTTATGCCTGATGAGTTACCATATAGTTTACCATTGAAGAGAGATATTCAACATCACATTTATTTGATTCTAGGATCAACTCTACCCAATCAATTAGCTTATATGATGAGTCTAATAGAATATACAAAATTAAATAAATAGGTTACTGAATTGTTAAGAAAGAAGTTGATAAGGAAAAGTATGAGTCCATGTACAACACTAGCATTTCTAACTCCAAATAAATATGGAAGATGGAGAATATGTGTAGATATTAAAGTAATTAATAAATTTATAATCAAGTATATATTTTCAATACCTCATTTAGATGATATGATGGGCATGTTTATAGGAGCAAAATATTTTACCAAGATTGATCTAAGGAGTGGTTATTATCATATTCAAATTCATGAAGGAGATGAGTTGAAAGCTACATTCAAGGCTAGGGATGGCTTATATGAGTGGATGGTGATGCCCTTAGGATTATGTAATTCACATATCACATTTATGAGGATGATGAATACAATACTACAAGAATATATTAGTGAGTTTGTGGTTGTTTATTTTATTGATATTTTGATATTAAATAATACTAAATAAGAACACTTACAACATTTGAGAATGGTACTAGATTTATTAGGAAAGGAGAAGTTGTATGTAAATATAAAGAAGTGTAGGTTTATGCAAAATAGTTTGGTATTTTTGAGATTTGTAGTTTTAGCAGATGGTGTGATAATGGATGAATAAAAGATAAAGTCAATTGTTGAGTGGCCTATTCCAAAAGGCATTATAGAGATAAGAAGTTTCCATGGTTTAGTAAATTTTTAGAGAAAATTTATTAAAAAATTTAGTAGTATTGTGGCACAAATAACACATTGCATGAGAGGGAAGGAGTTTACATGGACTAGAGCAGCCATTAAAAGCTTTGAATTTTTGAAGAAGAAGATTATAGAAAGACCAATTTTAGCATTATTGTATTTTACTAAAGTGTTTGAGTTTGATTTTTATGCTTCATTTGTGGGAATTAGTGTTGTGTTGAGTCAACAAGGAAAGCTAATAGCATATTTCAGTGAAAAATTGAATGAGGTAAGAACAAAGAATTCTACCTATGATGTTGAAATTTATGTAATTGTATAAGTATTAAGAGATTGCAGGCATTATTTGGTGTCTAAGGATTTTATCCTATTTATAAATCATGAGGCTTTGAAGTATGTGAATAAACAAAAGAAGTTGAATAGTAGTCACATATCACATTTATGAGGATGATGAATAAAATGCTACAAGAATATATTAGTGAGTTTGTGGTTGTTTATTTTATTGATATTTTGATATTCAATAAGACAAAATAATAACACTTACAACATTTGAGAATGGTACTAGATTTGTTAGTAAATGAGAAGTTGTATGTAAATTTAAAGAAGTGTAGGTTTATGCAAAATAGTTTGGTATTTTTGGGATTTGTAGTTTTAGGAGATGGTGTGATAATGGATGAATAAAAGATAAAGTCAATTGTTGAGTGGCCTATTCTAAAAATCATTATAGAGATAAGAAGTTTCCATGGTTTAGTAATTTTTTACATAAAATTTATTAAAAAATTTAGTAGTATTTTGGCACAAATAACACATTGCATGAGAGGGAAGGAATTTACATGGACTAGAGCAGCCATAAAAAGCTTTGAATTTTTGAAGAAGAAGATTATAGAAAGACCAATTTTAGCATTATTGTATTTTAAAAAAGTATTTGAGGTTGATTTTTATGCTTCATTTGTGGGAATTAGTGTTGTGTTGAGTCAACAAGGAAAGCTAATAGAATATTTCAGTAAAAAATTGAATGAGGTAAGAACAAAGAATTCTACCTATAATGTTGAAATTTATGTAATTGTATAAGTATTAAGAGATTGCAGGCATTATTTGGTGTCTAAGGATTTTATCCTATTTATAAATCATGAGGATTTGAAGTATGTGAATACAAAAAAGAAGTTGAATAGTAGTCACATATCACATTTATGAGGATGATGAATACAATACTACAAGAATATATTAGTGAGTTTGTGGTTGTTTATTTTATTGATATTTTGATATTCAATAAGACTAAATAAGAACACTTACAACATTTGAGAATGGTATTAGATTTTTTAGGAAAGGAGAAGTTGTATGTAAATTTAAAGAAGTGTAGGTTTATGCAAAATAGTTTGGTATTTTTGGGATTGGTAGTTTTAGGAGATGGTGTGATAATGGATGAATAAAAGATAAAGTCAATTGTTGAGTGGCCTATTCTAAAAATCATTATAGAGATAAGAAGTTTCCATGGTTTAGTAATTTTTTATAGAAAATTTATTAAAAAATTTAGTAGTATTGTGGCACAAATAACACATTGCATGAGAGGGAAGGAATTTACATGGACTAGAGCAGCCGTAAAAAGCTTTGAATTTTTGAAGAAGAAGATTATAGAAAGACCAATTTTAGCATTATTATATTTTAATAAAGTATTTGAGGTTGATTTTTATGCTTCA
>JARHVA010000093.1:6772500-6800000 GCA_037957365.1 Torreya grandis | reverse complement strand
TTCCTTACAAGTGCTCATAATGACAAATAATTATGTGAGGAAGAGTATTTGGTAGAGGAGGTTGGGAGAAGGGTTAAATACCATGGGAAGTTGACAAAACACATGAATAATGCTTAGTTTGGTCCAATAGTTGACAATAATACAAGTTTACTAAAGTCATATAATTAAAAAACTAAAAAATTACTAGATGTCATTTTAAACCTTTTCTACAGTAATCTAAAATGGATCCATAGCTTTTACTTATGTTAGTTTTACATATTTGTTTATGTATAGTGAATTTGTTATAATCAAATAATATTGGTATTTTGGTTGACTTATGTTGTACGAAACCGCGTTGTTAGCTCCATAGGGTAACTTCCATCTCAATTTTTTTAACCTTTTGTCCCTTTGTTTGGAATATATTTTATAGTCATGGAAACCTATTATGATTGACTAGGAAACACTTTTATATCTACTCTTTTAAATGGACATCCCCATTCACCCCTTTCTACCTTTCATGTTTCTAATTGTTGGAAGTCAACTAGCACACTAATATTACCAAATTTTTATTAAAATTAACCTATAAATAAATGTCATGATCCATTTATACACATAATAACTATTGATTAAACATCTAACATTGAGAATATGTTTACTAAATGAGAGGTATATTATGTGATTCTAAGGTTCTGAACAATTTCATTATTTTGTCTTTTTTGATCTAACTAATAAAGTGATAGTTATTGAACACTATCCACCCAAACCTTAATACAGGCCTTCGATCTATTTTTCTCAACAATCTATTCTAGATATTATTCTATTGTAGTTACACAAGAGTCATAGTCCACACAAATTGAGGATAGGGAAACAAAGAGAAAAACATTACAAATGAACCCAAAAAGTTTGTTTTAGTTACAAACACTTTGTCAAGAGTAAAATTTTAACATTAAACACCTCCCAAGAGCAAGTTGTACAATTTAAGTAACATTCTTTACTCATCCAAATTTTAATAAGGTAATCAATGTAACTTTAGTTACACATTTCCGTGTTTAAATTTTTGTGCTAGGTATTCTAAAATGCTTTACAAAAGATATCCCATTTATATCCCTATGCATTTCCTAGATTGTTGTTTCATTTAATTATTACTGTATTATACATGTATTTTGGATGTTTAGTTAAATGTTACTATGTAATAAGGAGGTGGAATGTTATTCACCTATGATAAATATGATATTGTGATATGTATAAAGGTTATTAAAATTATGACATGTGGCATAAATAACTAATGGTTAATTGTAAATGGATGTAAAAGTCACTTGTATTGGATAATTCATGGGTTAATGGTTTACTAGACTACAATATTAATAATTTATGTATTGAGAGATATTGGAGGTTATTGATTTCAAAGTCGAATTCTCATATTTAGACATCTTGTGGACTGACTCATTCCTTATGGAATATTGTACTGTGTTGCCCTACCTCAAGGAATAATATATAATGTTTCTCTACCTCAAACTTTTTTCTTTTTTAAAAAAAATCTAAAAATATTGAATATTTGTGAGATATCAAAAAAATTAAATTTTAGTTTTTAAGAAAAATTCATCAATCCTCCATTTACAAATAAAATAGGGAGTAATTTATTCACCTTATAATTAAACATGAAACTATGCATGCTTCCTCATGTCCTCTACATTCTCTATTTAAGAACTTTTTTGTGTTACTTCATTGTCATATTTCCTTCCTATCATCTAGGAATACACTATATTGTCACACTTAGAAAAAGACATTTCCTAGAGTTTAGATCTAATGTATGGAAAGCCCCATGTTTATAGTGTAAAATTAAAATTAAATGTGAATATCAATATTTTTTCACACCCTATTCCTACCTAAAAATTATTTATCTATTTTATTCTAACATGGCATTCCTCATAGACTTACTTATTCATAAGCTTGATGCCTTGCTTGTATAGTTTTTATTTAATGTTTTGAATAAATAAATAATGTTTAACTGAATATATTTTATTATATCATGTGTTTTGGACTAACATCAAATATAAATACTTTTGAAAATAAAATAGAATTGATTTTTTTTAACTACACATATCTTATTGCTTAAAATCTAGAAGATGATATATTTATTTGAATGATAATGAGTTGTATGATTTTTGTTAGTGAATTATTTTATTATTTAAGTATCAAACAAATTTGAATATCTTAACACTAATTCCAATTAGTTAAAAATTGTTAATTTTCTTATATTTCATAGCACCAAATTGAATATTACTTGACCTTAATAACATAAAATGGTAAATGAATACATATAGTGTTTATCAACAAATGAATTCTACACACCACCATTTGGTGTATATTTTGAAATTTATATATTTAAATGAGTTATTATTAATTTATTTTAACTACTTACATGTTTTGTTGAGTGTGAAATTAAAACACAGGTTTCTTCCCCTACTAAAAAGGAAGGTATCATCAATGAGAGATCATGTTATAAACTTCTTTCAGCCATGTTAATATAATAACAAAAATATAACCAATATTCACTAAATGGAAAGAGAATAACAACATTCTATTGAAAATGATAGAATCCCACTATAAATTATCATGGACCTCTTTGAGAGGGAAACCTCCTTTAAGCACTACTCAAAACAAAATATTCAATAGATTTCCTTTCCTCTTACACAAGCCCTCTACTTGAGATATTCTACTCAAGACAACTACAACCTCCCACACCTATTAGATAATAAAAAATAAAAAATGGGATAACCTCCCAAAATGTGGGATAATCACAAATATAAAATGAGATGAGTTATAATGCATATGTGGATAGGATAGGATTTTATTAATAAAACCTAATATAAATTATAATTATTTGGACAAAGGGGTCCTAACTTTTTGTCCTACTTAAAAAAACTATCCTTGAATCTTGATATGACGAAACTGATGTTTTAATTAGAGTATGGGTTCATATGGCATGTCTTATTATTTCATGCTAGGCCACTATACTAAAATATCAATGATAATATGATTATAAAGCTAGTGTGAGTGATTATCAAGGATAGTATCAAGTTCTAAGAGGATATTGCCTTCATTGTCAAGCTCTAGGAGTATGAATTGGGTATAAACATGTTGGCTAATGAATGAAAATATGATACATGTAAAGATAGATGGATCTTGGAGGAAGGAAACTCCAAATTATATGTTACTAGACCAATCTTATAAATAGATTTAGAAAGATCATAAAACTTAGGTGAAATTTTATAATGACCCTTAAAATTGAATTAAGAGTGCTTATAAGGTTGAATCTAGAGAAAAACCATATCACCAAAAATAAAATCCCATTCTAAGTTGTGTTTATTGGATTGTTAATCATGCAATTCTATTGAGATTATATTTGAGAGTTTGAAATAATATGGAATGTGTGTAGAGTGTGGTATCAATTTCTTGTACCTTAGAGATATATGTAATGCATTTCTAAAGATAAGGTCATTTTGAACATAAATACCTCATATGGGTCCATATTGGTAGCACTATGGTGTGTAGATTTGTACCACCATTCAGTAAGTGGTAACCATTTTACCCAATGAGTTTAATGAAGAGGCATGAAACTTGAATATAATTTTTTATTGTAGTGCTAATTATAGATCTAATACCAAAAATATTTTGTCACTTAAATAATGACCATCCCAAGAGTAATTTATTCTAGAGGAAGGGTTAATGGTAAATTCATGAATGTGTTTATGGATCCTAGTGTCACAAGACCATTCTTGTTGTGCCTATTTCACCCATGTTTGCATGGGAAAGGATAGTGCCCACAAGGTTGTCTACTCTTCATACTTGAGAGACAACACATCTATGACAACATTGTATTTTACCTTATTTTAGGTAGTCTAGTAGTCATATTAAGCACCCATTTTTATTTTTTATATGAAGAGACTCTTTGATCTAAGAACTAATTAGGGCTACGGTGATGTCTATTTTGATGGAAAATTATATCTTTACTAGGTACATAGTCACCACTTATTGATGACATGATGTATAGATACCATCTCTTCCTCATATGTGGAATGAGTAAAGTTATTATTAGTATAGCTCCAATGCCACTTCCAAAGGCATATTTTTTGATGAAAAATGGTTTGGATAAGTTGGGTAGAGCCAAAATTGGTGTAGTGTGCATTGCATGCTTGAGTAGTTATAAGGATTTCTTTTTTCTATCTAAAGAAACTAAAAGGCAATGTTTTTAACATAGTCATTAAAGGAGTGATTTTTTTTTTCATATTCATGTACAAAATTTATATAATACCTACTAAGGCCCAAAATCTTGAGTGATTTGTGATTAGGCTATTTTTTCATGATTCAATTTGATTCCTTCTTTAGAGATGATGTGTCTGAGGTACTCAATTTCATTTTTGACAAAATCACACCAATACCTTTTGTAACATAAATGGTTATTAGTAAGTAGTTGAAAGGTATGGTTTAAATGTATAATATGCATGTAGCATGTATGGATATAGAAAATAATGTCATCAAATAAAATAGTATGAATTTGCATAAAAATAGATGGAAGATCTTGCTTATTAAGCCTTGGAAGGTTGATGGAACGTGGTGAGGCCAAAGGGTATGACAAGAAAATCATAATGACCATCATGATTTCAAAATGTTGTATTTAGTATATTGTATTCCTTTATGTGTATCTAGTCATAGCTTGATTTTAATTTGAGCTTAAGAGAATTCCATGTAATTCATCCAACAACTCATCAATCACTGACATGGGAAACTTGTCTTTGATGGTAAGTTTTTTGAGTGTGTGTAATTCAATACAGAGGTTCAAAGAGCCATATTTTTTCCATAAAACAATAATTGGTAAGAAAAGAGTAAGTATTAATGTTGGTACTAGTGACTCCCACCTGCAAAAATTCTTGCACCCTTTTTTTAATTCATTCTTCTGTAGAAATGGTACTACAAAGGTGAATGTTTAGACATACACTTTTTCAAATCAACTAAATCACATGATCCTTAGGCCTTTATTGGGGTAAACCTTTAGGTTACTCAAAAATAATTTCATGATTTGACAAGAGTTCATATAATTTGGGTAGTTGGAATCAATGGATTCATTGAATTGGATGGCACAAAGCTAGGAAACAATCCCATGAGATCCATTTTTAACAATTTTTCCATGTGATGATAGATAATCATACTTTTAGAGCTTTATGTGAGGCATATTAATATATTTTTTTGGTATTTATGTTTGAATTTCATCTATACCTATGAAAAATCCCATAAGATATGACCTACTATACTAAGCCACCATGTTCCTAAAACTATGTTACAACCTCTCAGAGGAAGATAAAACATGTCTGATTTAAAATTATAGTCCCCCATTTAAATGAAAACATTATGGAATTTTATTATAGTTATAAGGTAAGGTTCCTCCATTAGTAATCATGAATTAAAAATTTGAACAAGGATAAATATAACAATTAGCCTATTTGGCTAGCTGAATATAAATGAAGCTATGTGTACTACCATAGTCAATTAGAATAGTCATAGGATGTTTTTTAAAATACCTTCTTATTCTTATACTCTAAGGGGTGATTACCCTAGACAAAGCATGCACCAAAATTTCATGGTGAAACTTTATGGTGATAGGTTCTTTGACAACATGTTATTTATCATGTGAATCTTGAGTGTCTTCCCATTATTAAACACTTTGGGGTGATTTGACAACTAAAAAATACAAATTTTATTTATTTCACTAATGTCCTCCACCCCATTTATCATCATAGTTGTAACATAATCATTTTTCACGACTAGTGATTGTCTTCAACATTAATAAATTTAATGGGATTGACTTTTGGAGGGTGGTTTGTGACTTGCCATGGTGTTTTATATGTCTTTAAATAACTAAATGTGAAATATCATGCTCAAAGGTGATTTTATCTTCTAAAATTTTAAAACATCCTAGTGTTCTCATCATGTTCTTTGGTTTAAACATCTTGACCTTTGCATGAATTATATATTTGACACCATGGATGTGATAAATATTGAAAAAATCATCATTTAACTCTTCAATTTGTTTGGCTAACTTTTCAAATTTAGCTTAATACTCATGAACCATTTTGGGTTGCCTTAGTTTATTAAGGATCCTATGAAATAATCACAAGCACTGTGACTAATGTGAACCAATAAGAGTTAAATGACAAAACCATCCTAAGTGGGTTCTATATGATATTTATGATACCATAATTGGTACGATTGGACAACTTATTCCTCTAAGTGAAATGAGGAAATGGGTTCCTTACCTACACTTGGTATATTGTGCAAGTTGAAATACTATTTAACATGGTAAATCCAATTGGTTTATTTTATATCATCAAATTTTGGAAAGATGGTAATGAAATGTGGTCTAGAAATAAAATATAAGACATCATGATGTAATTATTTAAGTTTGTTGGAGAGAATTGTTTTTCTGTACACATATGTCATGCAAATGCTCATTTAACTCCATGAGTTAGGTTTATTGAGATTTAATTTTAGTTTGTAGTTATTCATTGTTCTATGTCATGGCTTGGCTTAGCCCATGACTAACAACCATTGACTAGAGGGGTTTTGTGGTGATAGAAAATGCTGAATGAATTTATATATTAAAATGATCAGCTCAATGAGATGATCATAATGGTATAATTTTCATAATAGTGAAAAAAATGTTTTTGGGACTCAGCTACAAAAAATATTTTATGGAATTTTAATTAAAAAAATAAATTAATAATTAAAATGATCATTTTTTTGAGAAAATTATAATGGTATATTCCTCTTATGGGTGTTTTTTTTAATTTTACAACAACTAGCTAATATAACAAGTTTAAGTAATTGTTTTGAAACATTTTAACCATTCGGTTTACTATAATGAGTTGAGGTAATCGATATGAAATATGATGAACCTTATGATGATTAAAGTTAATGTGTTCCTATTAACTATAAAAGTATGATATTATTTATTACTATATTTTAAATTAAATCAAAGTCATATCCATGACTAGGAAATATAGGATTCCAAGGAATCATAGTATAGGGTGTGTTTGGGTCTTTGAGCTTGAAAATATACTAATTTTGTTCATAAAATAGTTTTGGATCAATATTTTGGAGTGATATTTATGGTTTATAACCATTTTTTATCCCATTATCATGTCTCTAAGGTAAATTATAATTAAATTGTCTTGGAAAATTTCTTACTAGTGCATCACAAAATAAATTATCGAAGGTGTCCTATGGCTAGGGTATGAAAAATAACTAATGGATATTCCTATATACCCAAAGGTATGTGAAAGAGAAAATACATATACATCAATGTATAATGGATTTAATATTGGTACATAACCCCTCACACCATGAAATCAATTAAAATTAATATCCTCTTAGCCCAAAACGACAATTCTCTATTATATTTAAAATTATTGGAACATAGTTTAGAACCTAAAGAAATAAGAGAGAAGAAAAAGGGGAAAAAATTAGTAATAATTTTAGTGTCTCCACCTTGTTACCACTTTATGATCACTAAGATATTGATTGGGGCTTGTGACAACATACAATGGATAGAAATAGAGAAACCTAAACCACTATAATTTATTGTGGAAAAATGGCATTGAAAAGAGATATTATACCAAATGTTACAAACCTACATGAAAACAAGTTAATATAACAATAAAAATATAACCAATATCTATTAAATGGAAAGAGAATTAAAATATTGTATATAAAATGATATGAGCTTACTACAAAATATAATGGGCCTCTTCAAAGGGGTGATCTCCTTTGAGCAAATTTTAATACAAAATATTCAATAGATGTTCTTTCCTCTTACAAAATATATCTATTTAAGTTACTCTACTCAAGACAACTACTACCTCCCATGCATATGAGATAATCAAAAATAACAAATGGGATGACTTACAAGGCATATGTGTATAATATTTTAGTAATAATATCTAATACTATAAATTATAATAGTTAAGAGAAGGGGTCCTAAGATATTGATAGACGTGATGTTGGAGGATGAGAAAGAGAATGTGTTGTATATAGGTCTAAAAACTAATATTGATAGTGAATAATGCATTAAGATATTTTTAGTACCTCAGAAATGGACATATAACCTAATAAAGGTTTTACATTTTTTTGATACTTGTTTTTCATGTCAAGTATTAAGCATAGTAAACATTTTTTTCTCACTTTCATCAGTTCTATTATGCATGCGATATAAAATGAGGGAAAACCATTTTCATGATGCAACATATAATGATTTTTTTAATTATCTTCTGACAAAATTTGACATATTCTTAAAGGGGAGGCTATTTAATACCAAATTGTTATTGCTAGCATTGAATTCAAACAATTACTTTGTATTTTTCTTTTAACTTATTTATTAATGTGGTTGGACCATGTTATTATTTTACATCAAAAAATCTTAAAATATTTATTGGATGATTTTTTTTGAATAAGCAACTTTCATTATAATTTTAAATGTTTATTTATTCTACTATTATAATACTATCATATATTCTATAATAAAATAAATAAACAATTAAATTAATAATGATATATTTTTATTCAATATTACCCATCAAATGTCACTAAAATTTTATAAAATAATAATAATAATTTAGAATAATAATCAAATTTATTTATTCAACATTTGTAACAAAACATTGTTATAATTTATAAATTATTATAATACTATAAAGTTGGCATGTCATCCAATTCAAATTTTCACCTTTCATGTGATACGGTCTACAAAATCTAATCTATTTTATGAAGATACAACCAAAATATAGTATAATATTTCAAATAGTAAAAAACCAACCACATGGGCTACACCATCTTCTTAAATTCAAAATATTTTATGTAAAACCTAAACTCTATGAGGAAAATTTGTACATTTAATAGGCAACAGAAAAATAAATTATAAAAGTTAGTTATTTATCACAATAAAGAACACAATATAGAGGTTAAGGGATTATTAAGAGGAGGGATAAAAATAAAATGTGTTGGACAAAAATGGATCAGAAGGGTTGTTTGAAGACATTTTGTTCACAACTTTAAGCTTTAGAAGGAAACACTAAGTAATCTCATTTTGAATATTAATTATCAATTTAGTACCTAAAATAATAAAATTCATAATTAAAATCTATAATTTTTTTTTAAAAAAGTGTGTTTTATTATCCAAAAACTGAAATTACCATCTCTATGTATTAATTTGTTCGATGGGTGTTAGTCTTAAACAAACCTGCTTAATAATTTTTAATAAATTATTTCCGTTCAAAATTATCATTTGCATATGAATACAATATAATAGATGCAATAATCATTAATGATAATGTATTTGACATTAATATTTATTTGGTTTAATTTAGTAAATTTTCCATTTAAATGTGTGTAGGTTTTTTTATTATGTGATCTACATGTTACATATTTTTTATCCATTTTGAATAGAATTTTAGAGTTCCATGTGACATGTAAGTCTTTCCATACTTGTGACACATTTTTCACTGATATTATGAATATTAATGACACTAGTCACATACTAAAAAAGTTATGCAAGGCTATAAAGGAGTTTCTTAATAAATATTTTTGGTTCACTAAATGTATTTAAAGAAATCTATCCTCTCTCATTCTAAACTAAAAAAATTAAGATATATTTATTCTATCTTTATGGTGGCATTATTTTATTATTATATTTTATCATTCTTTCTATTCATGATTATTTTTATTTTGGAGAATGCTAATGTAAGTCTTCTTTCTTAATATACATGGGGTTTTCTTAAGTTGATTTGATTCTTTCACTTATTAAATTGTGTCTCACTTTATCTTATTTTGAATTAGTTTTTAAAAGTTATATTTTATTTTTTTTATTAATTTACTTATTTCAACTTTAGTTTTAAATATATTAACATTTATTACTAAAAGGATACTAGAGCAAGATATCTTTCAATGTTGAACTTGGGGAATGTGCATGTGTGTGAATAGAGGAGAAACAAAGATTTTTTTTTACTTATTTTCCATGTCTCCTTTTTTACAAATATCCTTTTATTATTGTATTGTGTTATTTTTTCTCATTAAATGTATAAGTAATACATTTTATTCTTTAAATATTTATATATATTCATTTTATAATTTTTTTCGTGATTTACTAAAACCTCATTTGAGGAAGGGGACATATATTTTTATTGGAAACATAATTTTCTCTTATATTTTTTTAGTCTGTTACTTTGTAATATTTTACCACACTTTTAAAATTTTGGTATGATTTGGATCACAATTTTAGATAAATCCTAAAAATAAGTGGATGCATATAATTGAGGGACAAAAAATGTGAAAATGTAAAACACAAAATGTTTTTTGTAAAGGGCATATTCCCTTTTTCTTTAAAACTATGTAAAATATTATCTAGGTTAGTCCTAAGCCTAGAGGGCATACACGCTTTATAAAGTATGGTCACCCTTTGAATTACAAAGGGAGTATGGCCTTTGCAGTTCAAAGGGCGTACACCCTTTCAATTTTAATAGGTTCTTTATTTCTTTGGTGAGTTTGAGGCCTATATATAGGTAAATATGTAGTAAAATATATAAGTTTACATTTTACATTATTAAACATTAAATTTATTTTTGTAAATTTAACAAATTAGGCTTATTCTACATAATCTAAAGTTAATTACAGAGTTGTACAGGAGTTACCAAATTTATAAGTTATTTTTTCAAAATCCATTCTCGTCAATACTTAATTTTTAAAATTTCAAGACTAGAGGATAGAATTATAAAAAAGGTTTTGAATCATGTTACTTATGTAATATATCTATATCATTGATTATTACATGCCTACTTCATGTACTTGATTATTCCCTAACTAATTTAGATACTTGAGTATGCCCTACCTAATTGAATATTTGAGCCATATCTTGATCTCAATTAGTATGCCCTACCTAAATACCTGATCCATAATATTAATCTTGATTATTCCCTACCTACCTTATTTAACTTAATTATTCCCTACCTAATTTAACTACTTGAGTATGCCTTGCATACTTTAAATACATGAGTACATTTCATAGTTAATTGAGTACCAAAGCCATATCTTGAACTTGAGTATTCCCTACCTAAATACTTGAGCTATATCTTGATATTAACTATTCCCTAGTTACTTTCTTATACTTGAGTATTCCCTACCTAATTTATCTACTTGAGCATCCCCTACCTACCTATCTTTATTACCCTACCTACATTAGGATGTGTTAACAAATTTAGTATTCCTTACTCGATTGAATACCTATCCCATATGTGGATCTTGAATACCTATATATAATCCTTACCATATCTATCTTACCTAAGCCATATCTTGAATTATTGATACCCTATTAAATACCAAATCCATATATTGAAAGGAGTGTGGGAATTATCATGCTTGAAAATCATTAAATGGGGAATTATTGGATCAAGAGATAAAGGAAAAAGGTCATTATCAAGGGATGATTGAAAAATAAAAGAGGGGGAATTATCACCTATATAGAGAAAAGAGAGGGGGCATTCGTTGAGCCATATCTTTAAAGGAGAGAGGGAAATCTCAGCTATATAGATAAAAGAGTGATTGAGGACATTCATGTAAAAGGTTTGAAGGCAGATTCTAGATGAATTCCTAAATAATTTATGGGTTTCTTAATAAATGGGTCTATCAATATTCATAAATGAATATATTATAGCATGCAACATATAACATATATATATTAATGATAAAATATTCAACATTACATCTTTCACATACCTAATACTACATGTAGGTATGTGGTCACTCATACATGATATCTTTATGTAGTCATGATATTATCACTCATACTAGATACAAGTATAGCTAATCACCCTAGTACACTTGATTTCCACCTAAACCATTAATCCTTAACCATCAACACCAAACCACAAAACCTGAACAATAAACCTTAAACCTTAAAACCTAAACCCCAAACCCTAAGCCATAAACCCTGAACTATGAACACTAAATCATATACCAAAACCCTAAACCCTATTCCCTAAACATTGAACACTTAACCTTAATATGTTATACTTAAACCCTAAAACCTAAAACCTAAACTATAAGCCCTTAACCATATAACCAAACTATAAACATAAAATCTTAAATCTTAAACACTAAACCATAAACCTTTAAACATATACCCTTAATCTTAAACACTAAAGCCTAAACACAAAATAAAAAATCAATAACCTTAAACTGTAAACATTGAACCCCAAAACTTATACCCCAAACCTAAAACTTTAACCCCTAAACCTTAATCTTAAAACCCTAATCACTAAACCCTAAACCTTGAAAGTTGAATCCTAATCCATAAAACCTCAAACCCAAAACCATAAACCCTAAATCCTAAATCCTAAAACCATAAAACCTAAATCTTAAATCATAAATGCCATACCCTAAATAATCAACCTCAAATACTAAACTATAAACTATAAACTGTTAACCCTAAACCCTTCACCCCAAACCCTAAAAAAAGAAACCTAAACAATGAAAACTAAACCTAATCACTAAACCCTAAACCCTAAATCCTAAACCTCAAAACCTAAATCCCAAACCCTATATTCTAACTCGTAATAAATAAAATACTAAACTCTAAACCCCAAACATTAAACACTAAAACATGACACCAAACCCAAAACCCTAAATCACAAGATGTAAACCCCAAACCTTGAATAATAAACCCTAAACCCCTAACCCAAAACACAAAATCCTAAAAAATAATTCCTAAACCCTTATACCCTAACCATAATTGCTAAAACACAAAACCTAAACTCTAAATCATAAATTCTAAACTCTAAATCTAAACCCTAAACCCTAACACTTAATCCCTAAAATCTTAACCCTAAGCCTAAAACCATAAAACATAAGGCATAAACCCTTAAAATGAACTCTAAAATCCAAACTCAAAACTCAAACCCAAAAACTAAAATCTTAAACACTATACCTAAATCCCTAAAGTTGAAACCACAAACCCCAAACCCTAAACTTTAAATCATAAACACTAAAACCCAAATACTAAACCTTAAGCCCTAATATTGAAACACTAAATACCAAACCCTAAATATTAAACATTAAGTTCCAAACCCCAAACCATCAACCATAAACCTAAGACCAAAATCTTAAACCCTAAACCTTAAACCTTAAGTTTGAAACTAGAAACCCTAAACCCTAAAATTTAAACATTAAAATTTGACTCCAAAAATTTAAAACTAAAACCTTAAACCCTAAGCACCAAACTCCTAATGTTAAATATATAACTTAGAACCCTAAACCCTAAACCTAAAACCCTAAGCCTAAACTTTGAGCCAAAAACCATAAATACCAAACCTTAAAGTATACAATCTAAATTTTAATCCCTAAGACATAACACTAAAACTTGAATCTTAAATCCTAAACCCTAAATTATGAACCTTAAACCATCAAACATAAACCCTAAACCTTAAATTTATAAATCCTAAACCTCTAACCCTAAACCATAAGTTGTAAAACCCAAATGTTAAACCCCTAACATGAAACTCCTAACCTATAAACCCTAAAACATAAAGCATAAAACTTGTAACCCCAATCCCTAAATGATAAACCTTAAATTCTAACATATAAGCACCAAACCCCAAACACAAACCCAAAACTAAGAACCCTAAATGCTAAAAATGAACCCCTAATTTAAAATCCTAATCCCTAAGCAATAAACTATAATACCAAAAACCTAATATTAAACCTTAAACCCTTAGACCTAAAACCAAATTATAAACCCTAAATACTAACCCTAACACATTTAAAACCTAAACTTTAAACCAAAATCTGTAAACCCAAAACACCAAACCATAAACCTAAAACCTTAAACCCTAACCATTAAAATCCAACCCCTAATCACACCCTTATCAAACATCATCATTTATAATCATCCCTAATCATTCCTTATTTATCCCTCATTATCCTTCATCATCCCTAATCACTCCCTGATCATCCCTCATCAGTGCTTATTATCCTTTATCATCCCTAATCAGTCCCTCATTATTCCTCATCATACCTAGTCATTCCATCATCATCTATCATCATCCCTCATTCTTAAATCCTAAACCCAAAACTTAAAATCCCTGATCATCCGTAATGACTCCCTCAATGGCCCTTATTGTACCTAATCACACCCTCATTAAACCTCATCATTCCTAATCATTTGTAATCACTCCCTCATTATCCCTCATCATCCCTGATCATCCCTAATCACTTATTCATTAAACCTTATCATCCCTTGTCATTCCTAATCACTCCCTCATTGGTGTTTATCATCCCTCATAATCCCTAATCAGTCCGTCATCATGTTTAAGTGTTGAGGGTTTAGTGTTTTAGGGTTTTACAATTTATAATTTTATGGTTTATGGTTTAGGATTAGCATTTATGGTTTATGGATTTCAAGGTTTGGGTTTTAAATTTTGGAGTGGTCTAGGGTATAAAGTCTAAGGTCTAGTGTCTAATATTTTAGGGTTAAAAGGTTTGGAATTTTTATGATTATGGATTTTTGGTTTTAGGGTTTAATGTTTTAGTGTTTAGGTTTTTATGGTTTTATCTTTTAAGGATTTTTAGATTTTTAGACTAAAGGTTTTGGGGTTTGGGGTTTAAGGTTTAGGGTATGGAGTTAGGGTGTCGAGTTAGGATATTGGGTTTATATTTTATGGGGTTTAAGTTTTAGGATTTTAGGGTTGTGGGGTTTTATATTTTTTGTTTCTTGGATTTAGGGAACTTAGGGTTCAAGTTTTTTAAGGTGTGGTATAAGGGTTTAGGTTTAAGGATGAAGGTTTTAAGTGTTTAAGGGTTTTAGGGTATAGGGTATTGCATCTTAGGTCTTGGGTCTTATTTCTTATGTCTTGGTCTAGGATATAGGGTCTAGTGTCTAGTGTTTTTGGTTTATGGGTATAGGATTCATGGTTTTTGGGTTTTATTTTTTTGGATTTAGAGTTTTGGGTTTATGGTTTTATGTTTGGTGTTTTGAGTTTGGGTTATTAGGATTAATGGGATTATTGGTTTAGGGTTTAGGGTTTAGGGTTTAGTTTTAGGGTTTAGAGTTTAGGTTTAGGGTTCTTACAAGTTTTTAAATATATTATGGCTTGTATGCATAAGGGAACCCCTAAACACTACCTATTACTTGGATAATGTCTAGTCTTTTTAAACACCATAGCTTATTAGGGTTCACAAGTAATAAAATATATTAAGAAACATTTCACATATGACTCTTTTATCATAGTGAAAGTAGAATATCCCCTTCCATTATATTATTTCCATGTATCATTATTTCCATTACCTAAAATCCATTCCTTCATATGGTGGGTACCATGCTTAGATGTTGGATTCTATTATCTAGATTAGACCTAGTTTTATATGTTGATGAGCATGTCTATCTATCTCATGATCCACTCTACTATGGATCTAGAATCTTAATGAATTATAATCCATATCGTTTAATGACACATAAATATTTAGAATCAAGCATCCCACTAATAGTTTCCATCATTGACTACATCTGGGATTGGCTCAAATATCAAATTAGGTGATCAAATACATTTTAAGGTGATCCCCTCAACTAGCAATGTCATTGCCACAACCCACCCCTATTCAGTCCTCCACTATAAACATTTTAAGAACTTGAGGACAAATAACATTCGTGGTGGATACCACATCATAGAGGAATGATGAAAGCATTGGAAATTCTACTAATCTCGACCTCTAATTTTCTATCTAAATAAATACATAAATGTTACCCCTAGGTATTAATCCACCTTATACCTTTAAAGGGACCATTCAAAAATTCTAATGAGGGGATCATATAGTTACCCAATGGATAAAAGAGTATCAATCTAAGTATAAGGATAGACAAGGCCTTGTTAGCAAAAAATTACCACCAATGAACACCCATTTTGACAAATAAAGTGGCACCATTCAAAGGGCGAGGAAGAGGAAGGTAATAAACCAAAATTTGGATGAAATGATATTAGAACACAAATCCTAAACCCCTAAAACATAAAAATAAAAAATCTATTTGAACCTAAAACATCAAAACCTTGAACAACAAAACCCAAACACTAAACCCATAAACCCTAAAACCTTAACTCCTAAAACACTAAACCATACTCCATAAAAATTAAAACCTTAAAAATTAAACATTTAAACCCTTATAAAATATACCCTAAATACTAAAATATAAACCATAAACCATACACCCTGAAACCATAAACCTTAAAATCCTAAAACCCAAACCCTTAAACATAAAACCCTAAAACCCTAAATCTCATTAAATCTAAAATCCTAATCCCTAAATGATTAACCATAACCCAAATTATAATACCTAAGCCTAAATCCTAAATCCTAAAACTTTAAACCCTAAACAATAAACATTAAACCCTAACCCATACTCAAAAACCTAAACCCTAAATCTTAAAAACTAGAATAAACAACTGTAAACCTTAACCTCTAACCCATAACCCCTAATTTGTACCCTTAGCCCCAACCCATAATTTGAGAGTGAAGAGAAGTTGGTTGTAGCTAATGAGAGATACATGATGGAGGCCAAAGAAAGTGAAGAGGAGGCCTTAGTTACAATAATACTTCCATAAGTAGTAGAAGTAAGTATAAAGAGAAAAAGTACGCATGAGAAAGGGTGTGATATCGAAGAGGACTAGTAGAGGTTGTTTTCATTAATTTGTGTGTTTCATGTGTAGGTTGGTTATAAGATAACACTAAGAATCTGAAGATGATGAGGTGGAAGATCAAAGCATAAGAATATGATTTCAAAGGAGAAAAAAAGAGAGAAGTGAAGTAAAGAGGAGCCAACATAAGTTAGCATCTCAAAGGCTCAGGTGTCTCAAATAGGCTATGGGATCCAAGTGGACATACATATGGAAGATGGATGATGCAAGGAACCTAAAATTTAGATCTTGTATAACTTTTTAGGAAAGTTTCATTTCACTTCTCGGTAGTATGATGCAGGAGCATCAGTACACTTTTGTAAATATGGTTCAAATTAACATGTTAGAGTCTTTTATAAGTCAGTTTGGTTTTTAGGATTTAGTATTAGTTGATAGATCCGTGGTGGATTTGAATTAGACTCATGTATGCCTTTTCCTACCAAAATCTCTTGTTTGAATTTTCAAATTTACAAGTTGAGTTTAGAGACTACAACCTTGTTTTAATAAGTCTAAATGTTTTTTTTGTGGGTTAGGGGTAAAAGGTGTATAAATACTCAGATGAATCATATAATAAGTCATTTTTTTGAGTAGGATAGTAGTTAGGAAACATACTAGGAGTTACATAGGTAGTTAACAAGTTAGTTATAGGATTTGGAGTCTTTTAAATAGGTGTTTTGGTTTGTGTAACGAGTGATTGAAGGTCATTACAAAATTGTAGAGGGGTTAGATTACAATATTTAGTATGTAAACCACCAACAAAATGAATATATAATTCTATGTATGAAAGGATGTTATTTTTTAGACCCTACACTATTTGAATATGCATAGAATTGATAATACAAAATGGAGCATTATGTTAAAATCATTGAAAGAGAGATGGTTATCATCATGATAATGTTGGTAAGTGATATTTTGGTGTTCAAAACATTATTTTCATTGACTTAAGTTACATTTCACATGTATGTATGAGTAATTGGATGCAAACATGTAACCCTGTGTTATGAACAAGCTATATTTGAATACCAAGCATGCATTTTGGAGAAACAAGTTTTTTAGAATGATGACTAGTGTTTATATACTTTGGTAAGTAATTTTTAAAACATATTTAAGGTTTAAAAAGAGTTTTCACTTCATCTAGTTACATATTTGAAGATGAATAATGACAAGACCTATAGGTCACTAGACCTGCATGTATAAATAAAGTCATCATTAGAGTTAAGAAGGGAGATAGGTACAAAGAGAGGGTAATAATGGTTGATAAAGGTTAAAAATATTAATAAAAACTTTTATAAATTTTTATATAATATTTAGTACTATTTTGGAATCTTGAAATAATAAAATTTCATTCAACAAGCTCACACAGTCAAACCATGTTCATAGAACTTGAGAGAAAAGTTGTACAAACAATATATGGAGGATAGGTATTAGATTGACAAGGTGTGTTAAAGTATTATAGAAGTTTTAAAACCTTTGAAAAGTTATGAAACTCATTTTTGAACCTACAAACTAAAAATGTTCCTTTTCAGGTTTGCAGAACTTGAATAAACCCTGTCATAGGGTTTTGGGTTGAAATTTGGTTTTACAAGAAATCTAATTAGTAAAAACGTATGAAAATTGGTGAATAGAAGGGTTTTAGGTCATGTAAAGATATTTTTTGGTTTTTATTGTTTTCACATACTCTTGTGTATGGATTAAGATTTCTAAGAATGCAAACAAGGTTGACATGCCTAATAGGGGTAAATAAGGAGCTAAAGGAGGATGGTAAATTAATCCAAAGAAAGACTTAGGGTTTGGAATTTCATGAGAAGATAGACCCAGATAGATGGTATTCAAAATTTTCAATGTTTTTTTAATGTCATCATACATTTCCATACAAAAACAATTCCTTCAAAAAAAGGTTGTTAGCCCTATATACCAAGGTTTGCATAGTTATGCAAAGGTTAGTAGGTACTTTTTAGGGTAAGAACATTGAATCAAGGAGTGAAAAAGGATAGTTATGATCATGTATAAGATTTCACAAACCATAAAATAATCCATTAAAACCATAACTAAGCTAGAGCCAATATAATAAGTAAACCATATCAAGAAGTTGACTAACATGATAAGATTGATCAAGATTGAATGCATCAATGGAAGTGCATGTATTAGAGATTATTTACGTAGAGTATTTGAATGGTTATATACATAATTTTTAGAATTTGGAAGCATAAAATGCTTATATAATGGACCTCCAAGAGAGGATAATGGATAAGATGGATGAAAGTCAATGAGAGGTAGTAAAGAGTGAGATATATATAAGAAAGGGTAATGTATAGAGATCCTAAAGGTAGTGAGGAAGTATCCAAATAATTCTAGTGATCTATAATAATATTGATGTCAATTAAAATAGAATTTTTTTCAAATAAATTAAATTTTAGGACTTTTAATACATGTATATTTTGTTGTAGGTATCAAAGTTAGACCTAGGCATATTATTCAAATAGGACTCTACATCAAGAGTGATTAAATATGATTAGGTAAAATGAGGAAGTGATTATTGATAACTAAATATGATTAGGGATGATGAGGGAGTGACTATGGATGATTAATGACAATATGGGTTGATGAGAGAATGATTAAGGATAATCAAAGATGATGAAGACCAATAAGGGAGTGACTATGGATGATAAGGTATGATGAAGGAGTGATTAGTGATTATGATAGATGATGATGGTTGATGAGGGAGTTATTAGGGATGATGAGGGGTATTGAGGAATGATGAGGGAGTGATTAAGGATGATTAATTATGATGAGGGAGCGCTTAGGGATAATTAAGGATGATGAGGGTCGATTGGGGAGTGATTAGGGATGATGAGGGATTATAAGGGAGATATTAAGGATGATGAGTGCTATTGAAGGAATGACTATATATGATGAGTATGATGAGGGATAATGAATATCAATGAGAAAATGATGAGATAAAATGATGAATTATGGGGGATTTTTATGATTATGAATGATTATTTATGCACTTGACCCCTTTCTCCATATGATTTGTGGAGAGGGAGATAGAGAGATGAGTGATTTTTATGTGATCCTAAGAAAATAGGGGTTTAAAGCATTCCCCTCCTCCCCAAATATTAATGGTAGTTATTTTTGTAATGGTAGTTTCTTATGTGATTTTGTCATGCTATAAGATGACTATACTCTATGCGAATCTAGAATAAATTGGTTAGGTTATGCATGCATGAGATTATAATCAAAACATGCATGGATTCACCCATCTATTTGACATTTGTTTCATAATGAATGGTATATTTTAAGATTACTCTTGAATGGTGTTAAATTCCTTATATTTTTAATGGAGTATACTAGGGTGAATAACTACAATCATATCTGATATGAAAGACTATATCACAACTATAGGTAGATCCCATGTAAGAGTGATACATACCTACATGTAGTACTAGGTATGCGGTAAATGTCATGTATGATTGATTATATAATTACTAAAAATATGTTATACATCATATGTTATAGGAAAATCATTATGCAAATCAATAGACCCATTCATAAAAAATCTCACAAATTATATAGTATTTTAGCTTGACTCTGCCTTCAAGACTTTTAACCAATTGTCCTTAGTCACTCCTTTCTATATATCTAGGTCAGAATGCCCCCTATATTTTCAATATATGGATTGGTCAATTTCCCCTCTCTTTTATCTATAGAGGTGATGAATACCCCTCTATTATTTTTCAATCATCCCTTAATAATGACCCATCTCCTTTATCCCTTTATCATATAATGCCCCCTTTATTGATTTTCAAGCATGATAATGCCCCAGATCCTTTCAATATACAACTTAGGTATTTAGTTGGGTATCGAGTATTTAGGATATGTATTAGGTAAGATAGATTCAATAAGGATTAGATGTGGATATTCAAGATTAAGATACAACTTGAGTATTAAATAAGATAGGGCATACTCAATTAGGTACGGCATACCCAAGTAGGTAACTCAAGTAGGTATGGAAATAAGGATAGGTAGGTAGGGCATACTCAAGTAGGTAAAGTGGGAAGTACATAATTAAGTAAAATAACATAGGTAGATCATATTCAAGAACAAGATATGGCTCAGGTATTTAGGTAGTGCATACTTAAGATCCAAACATGGCTTCTATATTTAATTGGGTATAGCATGTACTCAACTACGTAAATTAGGTAGGTCATACTTAAGTAGTTAAAGTAGGTAGGATATACTTAAGTACAATAAGGTAAGGCATACTAAAGATCAATATATGGCTCGATTATTCATTTAGGTAGGGCATACGTAGGTAGCTAAAGTAGGTAGGGTATACTCAATTAGGTAAAGTAGCCATATAATAATCAATGGTATTTATCTATTATATATGTAACATGATTAAAAATTTTGTTTCTCATTCTATCTTCCAATCTTGAAAATTTGAAAACTAAGTATTAACCAAAATGGATTTTAAAAGAACAACTTTCAAATGGTAACTCTTACAGCTCTAGAATTAATTTCATAAGATGTAGAGTGTCCCTAAATTATTATATTTATTAAAATAAATTTAAAGTATAATAATATAAAATGTAATATGAAATTAAATTAAGAGGTTATTCATATAGAGTGGCCCTAATTACATTTATTTTACTAAAATTTTCATTAGACACACAAACAAAAACCAACAAAAAATGCAGATCAAAGGGCATATGCCCTTTGGTAAATGGCATACACCCTATGTAATACAAAGGAAGTACACATTTTGAAGGGTGTATACCCTTTGAAGGGCATATGCCCTTTATAATACATAAAATGTACACCCTCTACCTAAATAATTTTTAAATCTTTCTTTTCCCTCTAAAGGATGACATTTCATAGGATGTATGTGCTTTGTAAAGGGCATACACCCTTTTTAGATTGTTAAGATTTCATTTTTTCATTTTCCCTCCAAATTTGGCTCTGTTTTAGGCCTGGAGGGTCCAAACCAAGCTTAAGCCCTTTCATGGACCAACCCATATGAATTTTTATAAATTTATGTGTCTTTTTTATCTTTGAAAACACATCTAATAATTTAGATTTTATTATTTTAAAAAAAATATTAGATGTATCCATAGAGGTGGAAATGTAGTATATATATATATGTATATATATATATATATATATATATATATATATGTATATATATATATATATATATATATATATATATATATATATATATGTATATATATATATATATATATGTTAAACTAAAAATTGTAAATATTACTGCATTTCTACACTGCATACCTCATTATCGACTATATACATATCATTACAAATACCTTATTAACTTTTTTATTATTTATGAAAAGTTTAAAAAATTATATCTCAACAATCTACATATTGTTAACTATGTTTTTAAATAAAATGATTTTGAAGAAGCTAAGATAATAAATTTATGTTTGTAAATATACAATTTTATTTTTGTAGTTGTCTTGACTTGTAAAATTATTTAAAATATATATATTAAAAAATTAATAAAAAATATTCTCAATGATTTTTGATGTTTCATACATCCATATCTAAAATTTTAGACAAAAATTTATTAATTTAATTAAAAAAATGTGTTCATGCACATGTAATCTCATTATCTTTTCACAAAAAGGATTAAATCTATTATCATAAATTCATATATTTCCCACACTTTATTATCTAGGTATTGAAAAAAATTATATATTTAAAAACCACATTCAAATGATAAAATTTATATTCTTACATCATTATAAAATTTATTTTCCAAAGTGTCTCTAAAATTATCTTAGGAAAGTGCATCAATATTTCTAATGAAGTGAAAGCTCTTTGGAGAAGTTTAAAAATTACCCTAAATAATAATTAAATTAATTTATATATTAAAAGAGATTCACGAGTGATCTTAGATATTTGAGGAAGGGAAAAATTGATAACTAGCATCTCTTTAATGTAATTTAAAATTGCAATACCTTCTTGAAAATGTTAATAGCTATGTTTTCTTTCACATCTAACATGAGGGAAATCATGTTGCAAACCATATTGCCAATGTTGGGGTGTAAATCAACTCTCAACAACATTACTTGAAAATTGTGATCCCTCCTCTCTTAGGGGTAAGATTAAAAACTTAATTGATAAGGATATGCACCCCTCAAATGCCAATCCTATTGTTAATTATGATTTTGCATAATAAGTTGGGATTTTACATTATAATATCTATACCAAGATATGCCCAAATATTCAGGGGGTGTTGGCATTGATTAAGAAGAGGCATGTGGCACATGTTGGAAGATTTAAGACTCACCACCCATATCCTCTCTTTCCCTCCTTAGCAAGTGGTAGATGATGTGGTGATCTCAAGGCTCTCCATAGGTATGCCCTCTCCTTTATTTTTTGATATTCAATTTTTTTGTTTGGTGTGTTTGATTGCCTGGTGGTATTGATATTGTTAAGGGAATGATTTATAATTTAGTGAAGAATTTTGAGATAAAGGATGAAAGGTTTTCGCTCTCCCCCATCTAATTTTGTTAAATCAGTTGGTTATCTTTCATAGATTATATTGTAGGCAAAGCTTGATATATTTCTCCCTACTTTGGGATCTATTATACGAAGTCATTGTCATTAGTTTGAGCCTTTTGATTTTATTTTATTTGTTTTTAGTATTATAGGTCATTTTGTTTAGGGTGGGACTCTTACTTAGTTTTCAAAATCCCTGGCCATTCCTCTCATGTTTTTTGTGGAAGTTTGAAAATTCTTGAGGTTTTCAATAAATATGATTTTGTTTTTAATTCTTTTTTTGAAAAGAGATTTTTTGAACATAATCATTTTCTTTGCTTTAGTTCGGTAAAAAATGGTTGTTTTAGGCATATCAAATATAGCATGTGAAAATAAATAATGGTTAATATTGTCAAGGAGATGAATTCCAAATGATTAATAGATATTCACTTCAGGATGTATAAAACTTTTATCTTGTGATGATTATTATTATTAAACTACAACAACTTCTTAATGTAGGGGTATTGATTGATAAATACACTTTAATTATTGCTAAGTAAGCTCTATTTTTTTTGGAAATGTGCCTTGATAGAGGAAATCAAGGATATAAATATTTTTAAGTGGATATCTAAAAACCTATTTTTGGCTATGTTAACTATTAGGATAGGAGAAGGTACTTATTTAAATTACATCCTTTAGGCCATGAAAGACCTTAAACAGTAAACTTTGAGGCTCAACATTTTAAAATTTTCTTAGCTTATTTTGATGCAAATGGTCTTGTATAGTTCCAGTAATAAACATGTGATGCATGAAGATATTGATCTATTGGGGGTTTACTTAGGGAACAAACTTAACTAAATATGGATGCTTCTTATGGATATTACTAAAGTTAAATTTTAAAATGGGCATCAGCTGGATGCATTTTATACCAAACTTGGTAATGCCACTTTCTAGTTTAAGGAGACATAACTAGCAATATCTTTCATTGCCTTAGTCATGGAAGATGAAGAGAATGAAAATGGTCCAACTGTGTTGATTTCCATGTCTAGAGAGGAGAAGGATGACTAATCCTCTACTAATTTTTAAGATTACACCTTCGAGCTTAGTTATGTACTTAGTTTTTATAATAAATATAAAATTTATGATGCTTAAAATTATTAATCTCTTATTCCTTTTGTACGTTAACTCTTCAATATTTTAATTATTATTATAATATATGATTAGTAGCATCTTTTTTTAATCAATTAAGAAAATATACATCAACTTATATTTTATAATAAAAATACTATTTCAAAAATTTATATAATAATAATAATAATAATAATTATCTTTATAAAAATGATAAAAATCATAATTATAAACATAAGAGTTGTTTCACCTTTATATTCAAACATTTCATAAAATTTAGTCCTTATACATTATTGAAGATGTCATACATTATTTATTGAAATTGAAGCAATATACTTGGTTGTTGTAGGTTAGAGTTGATTATTTTTTAAAATATGGGAAAGAATTTTGTTAAATTATTGTTACATTTACATTTTCCATTCCAAATAAAAGGAGCATTATATTTAATTAGAGGTTTACGTTCATAAATACAAATATTGGTGATAATTTTTTTTTATATATAATTAAAAAAATCACTTAATAAAGGAATTTAGTGGAGATTTAAAGGACATTAATGTTATTATTATAATTTTATCCACAATTTTAACCTTATAAATTTGACCCACTTTCATTAATATAATTTAAATAAAAAATAACATTACCAAATTAGTTGTTGATAAATATTAGATGCCAAGAAAAGTGAAGTATGTTTTTATTTGATAGGTGATTAAATGGGTTTGAAAGGTTATGTATCCTTATACAATGGAGTGAAATATAAAATAAATAATGCACTAATGGGGAGCCTCTACCATCGGCTATAAAGAGGGCGGTTAACATCACTGCCAACGGATAAAACAAGAAACAAACAACTTTCCAAGAAACTTTTGTAAATATTTCATCAAATAGCTCAAGGAGGATTAACCCCATTCATTATTTTATCAAACTAATTTTAAAATTTTATCTTTCTATTTATATTTAAAAAAAAATTATAAATACTTGTTAAATCATTTTGTAACAATATCATAAAAAAGATAGTAAATTTTTATTTTAGAAAGTGAATATAGTAAATCATGAAAACATAATTTATTAATATTAATAGAATTACAAAATAAACTTATTAAATAATAAAATTAAAATTAATATATACAATTAAATGTATATAGTTAATATATGTCAACCAGACTGATGAGATGTGGATGAGTTGGTAGAGTGATTTGGTTGCTTTAAGCACCACTTAGGTTTAAAACTTAGTTTGGTATCGAAGGTCAGTTATGGTTGATCATTAGTATTCTTGGGATAGTTGTGGCTAATCATTAGTATTCATATATCAATTTGAGTTGTTGATGGTATTCGCATGCCTATTATATCTGTTCATTGGTATTCTCAAGCCGATTGTTGTCATTATTGGCAATTCTGGTACTTATGATAAATGATCACTTGGGGATCTGGACCCTCAAATTTATCATAGACTAGTTAGAACTCTGGTCAAAAATTGAATAGGGTAAGTATTACATATATATATATACATATATATATATATACATATACATATATATATATATACATATACATATATATATATATATATATATACATATATATATATATATATATACATATATATATATATACACACACACATATATATATATATACATATATATATATATACATATATATATATATACATATATATATATATATACATATATATATATACATATATACATATATATATACATACATATATATATATATATATATATATATATATATATATATATATATATATATATATATATATATATATATATATATACACATATATATATATATATATACATATATATATATATATATATATAAGTATTGGTAGGATCCTTAGAATATTCACTTTTAGACCGAAGATCCAACCAATTTAAGACATAATTGAGGGCCCATATCCCTAAGTGATCATCTATCACAACTACCAGAATTACCATCAATAAATATAACTAGCCTAAGAATAGTAATGAATGGCCATACCGAGTTTGAAAACACTATCAACGACTACAACTACACTGAGAATACCAATGATTACCAACAACTGACCTCTAATACCAAACTAAGATTTGAACTTGGATGATGCTTGAAGTAACCAAGTCATTTTACTAACTCACCCACATCTCATTGGTGATATTAATAATATATTATTTGAAGGAATTTATAACCAAAAAATAATTAAAAATATATTTAGAATAATATGACATTTTTATACCTATAATTTTAAATTAAATTATTCTTTTTATAAAAATAAAATAAAAATCTAAATTTTTTATATTTGAGAGTTTACGAGGTGTAATGATGTGAGTGCAATAACTAATAAATTAATTAATCATATTATTAGGTAATTAATATTTTTAGAGATTTTTTTACATTCCATAAAATAATCATATATATGATAAAATAATTATATGTATAACATAATTATGTGCTATTATAATGGTGTAATAATGACGTGTATGGTAAAATAAGTTTATGTACAATACAATTATGTATGTTATTACAATGACAAACTTATTTACAGAAGTTTGGTTTTTTATAAATAAATGGTGTCTTTTATTATTATCTTTTTATAATTATAAGATTTTTATTATAATTTTTTAATATGATATATTAAAATATTTATAACTACATAAACTAGTATATATATATATATATAAAAGATAAATTTACATAAAATATATTGATATCTATTGATATATTTCATGTAAATTTATTTAATATTGTATGTTAATATTAATTTTCTTATAAATTTCTAGAATCATAATCATCATCATCAATTTTCATGATAAAATATTAGAGATATAAATTTTTTTCAACTTTCTATACGTATAATTAAATTTTTGAACGTTCAAAATATTAAAAAATAAATAAATAATAAAATCATTATAAAAAATTTACACTTATTCTACAATTCCTTTAAATTATAAAAATTTTGGCTAATAAATATAGCTATTTTTATTTTATTTTTTATTTTTTATTTTTTATTTTTTATTTTTTTGGGTTATTGTTTCATTCCATTTTGTTTATTTTGAAAAAAATATAGCCTATTTTCAACACACATTTTTTTTAAATTGATTATTAAAATACTTAATGTTT
>JARHVA010000093.1:6630000-6770000 GCA_037957365.1 Torreya grandis | reverse complement strand
AATTTTCTATGATATTTATGTAAGTATTGAATAGCTTCAATATTATTTGGGCTTCGGGATGTTTAATATTTTTGTGGAAGGAGCCAATGGGTGAATTTATTAGAAAATATAATGAGATTAAATTGTTGATGATAGAGGAAGATGAAAAAAATTATGCTACATCAAGCTATGTGAAAACATAACTCTTTTTATATAGGTATATTACAATATTTCATTCTTGTGTCCCGTTGTGAGATATTTGGAAAATATATGAAATAACCATGTATTCTAATATCAATTAAGAAAATAAAAATAATAATCTTGAATTAAAATGTGTGCCAAATACTTTTGAAAATATCTTTTTTCCAATTCACCTTAAAAATTACAAGAAATAAGATATCAAGAAATCAATTTTATATAAAATTTACATTTACTGAATAATATACAAAAGAAGAATTATTTAATTCATGAAAAATAATTTAAAAATGAAACTTATAATACCTTTGTAAGTACTAATAATACAAATCATAATTAATTAAAATGTTATAATGACCTTCCTCGCAACTTATATAAAATATGTATGTGTGAATTGCAAGAACCCATCTTCCAAAGGCTATTATATGTAATAATTTTATTTAAATGTTTTAACGATGTATAAAAGTGTAATATTTTATATTATAATGATGATTCCATTTTCAAGATGATGGAAAATATTGGATAAGGAAATCATTTATAAGAATACCATATCTTCTACTTAAATTATTATGTCAGAGGCGTTTTCTCAATTGAAATAATAATTGCTCTTTTTTCATCCATTGGATTTATATTAAGACTTCACTAATATAAATGATTATGAGTGTATTTTCTCCATGACACCTATTATGTTGTTTTATATGTGGCATGGAAATAATTATTCATTCAATCAATAGTTGCTTTTTTCATCCATCTACACATTAGATTTCTATTAAAACTTCACTAATATCAACGATTGTGAGTGTATTTGTTCCATGATACCTATTATGTTGTTTTAAATGTAGCACAAAAATAATTATTCATTAAATCATCATATTTTATGGAAAAAATGTGTAAATATGGTAAAAAAAGGTAATATTATTTAGGCCTTTTATTGTAGTTATATTCAAAAAAATATCTAAAAATTATATGAATTTAATTATGTTCTTTATCATGATATGTTTGTTAGGAAACCATATAATTTATAGTAATAGAAGAATAACATAATTTAATTAAAAATATATTTAAATAGATAAAATATGTAATATGTATGTAACAAAACATTAGATTTATGAATTAAAACCTCAACAAAGTTAATGAAACATCCACGGTGTAAGATATCAAGCTATGCAAATTCTAAGATGAACATATTACATAAGAATGTGTTATGTAGATTACATGAAAACTCTAAAAATATAAATATACGAGATTGGAAAAGCATCATTATGATTTCTCCTTCTAAAAAAAGAGTGTAAAATTCCATTTTAACTTTTTTTTTAATAATAATCTGGTGGAATTTGTCTTCCTAGAATTAAGGGTTTGAATCCTTGATTTTTTTTGCTTCAGGGGTGCTTCCCCCAAACCCCTACCAAGGGGGTTCACCCTACGATAATAGTGGATGGGGTGTTTCCCCCCACACCCCACTATCAAGGAGTGGGATATAAACTGCATCATAAAAGGATCTAAAATTTAACTTTGTCGTCACATATCTAACAATATCCACCTCAACAAAAAAATTGCCTGATATCTTGTCGACTAGATCATCACCTTTTTTGCAAGCAAAGAGAATCCAAACACCATTTGAGCTTCTTTAGTAAAATTGGTTTCATGAACATATCATCACTATTTTTCTATGTGAACCTTTTCAAGTGCTACGTTTCCTTCATCAATCACTTATCTAGTCAGATGGTACTTCATCATAATATGTTTTTTTTACTATGATAAGTTGTATTCTCGAATAAATAACTTTCACTCTGAGTATCAACTAATACCTTCATTTTTACTGCTCTCTTCCAAACTCACCTAATAGTCCCTTTAGCCAAATTGCCTCCTAACAATCATGATAAAAAATCCACATATTATGCCTTATTAGTTGATGCAATAATAATATTTTGAATCTTTGACATCCAACTAATAGTGATGCAGAAAAAGTAGGCCAATCTTCCAGAGGCTATAACTTTTGACCCGTAGCTCCATTTGAGGTCTTTCATGCACCAAAATTATTGTATCAAAATTTTTGATTTTATATTAAGGTGATTTATCACTTTAGAGTTGATTTGGATATTTTTCTAAGGTCATATGTGATTATCTGACGGTCCAAAATTAATGTTTAATGAAATTTTCAAGAATTTTCTATTTTTAAAAATTATGTATTTTTAGAACTGAACATCAAATTTAGTTGAATTTCATCCCATAGGATAATTTTAGTATTTAGGTTATTTTTCAAATTTTTTAGATCTACATGCACTTGCATGCGAAACTTACTATAAATAGTGGCTGCTAAAAATAGATGTTTTTTTTAGATTTTAGTTTTTTTAAAATTTTACATGTAAAATCTATTTTCTAAGTTGAGGCTTATTTAATCATGGTCTAGGTTGTAATTATTACAAGTTATTTAATATTAATCAATACATTTTTTTTTTTATCTTGGCCTATTGGTAATTTTATTTGTCTTATTAGTTTTTGGTTTCATTATTTGGTATTAGAGCAATTTTAAATATTGGAGTAAAAAATAGTGAGAGGATGAGGAGGTGTTACAAAAGTAAACTAAATTATATAAGATCTAAATTTAAAAGTTTAAAAATTAACAAAGGTCATCATCAATCAACATACAAGACAAGGTGGTGATGAGGAAGACACAGATCGTGATGAAGAAGTTCAGCAAGAAGAATAACAATAAGAGCATCCATTATCGATTGAAGAGAGGAAGGTTCAAGATTTAGAAGGAAGGAATGAAGGAATCAAGATTGATGTTCTATATTATGAAGGAAGTTTAAAACTAGAGGAGTTGATATATTAGATGAATAGCATGGAGAAGTTCTTTGAGTGGAAGACTGTGAGAGAAGATAAGAAGGTAAAGTTTACATGCACAAAATTGAAAGGTCATGAAATTATTTGGTGGGATCACATATAGAAAGAGAGACAAAGAAAAGGTAAATAGAAGATTAATTTATGGAAAAATATGGATAAGAAGCTGAGGTAAAAATTTCTTCCTATGAATTATGCACAAACCCTATATAGAAGATTTCAGAATTTAAGGTAAAAAGATCATAGTATACAAGAGTATAAAGATTAATTTTAAAAGATTTTCATATGAGTGAAGCATGATAAAATAGAAAATAAGATGGCTGCAAGGTATGTAAATGGTTTGTAGATTTCTATTGAAGATGAATTAAGCATGCATAGAATACATAACATGGAGGAGGCTTAGTAATTAGCTTTGGAGGTAGAAGAAAAACAAAATAGATAGAATTTTAGGACATCTCCTAGTCTAAGAAGAGGTGGATCCCCTATAATAAGGGGATGAGGTAGATTTAATACCAACAGAGGTGGACTTAATGCCAATTAAGGTGAATTATCATGTGGTGTAGAAAGGTAAGATGATAGTAGGCAAGGGTTTCAATACAAACAAAAAGGAAGAGGATGAGGTTATGATGGTGATATAGGATGGTTTATGAATCAACATAGATCTTATGTCTATTATAGATGTGAAGAATAAGGGAAAATAGAATTTGAGTGTCCACACTATCAAGATTAAGAAAGGAGGTAAGAAGATCACCCAAGAGTATAACTATTTGAGGCTGAGATAGAAGAGCAAAATACTGAAGTTGCACCAGTAGATGTTGGAGAGAATACTATGATGAGAAGAACCCTAATCAGTCCAAGGAAGGAACAAATGCATAATAAAAAGGTGGTGATGCATGAATATGATCAAATATTTGTTTAAAAAGATGTACTTAGGGTAGAAAGGTATACAAAGTAATTATATGAGACACTAGTTGTGAAAATATGGTTTCTAAAGAAATATACATAAACAAAATTTGCAATGTGAAAAGCATCCCAATCCTTATCATATTTCATGGTTTAAGAAAGGGAATGAAGTTACAGTATATGAAAGGTACTTAATCAAGTTTTTTATAATAAAAACATAGAATGATGAGATACGGTATAATGTTATTCTTCTAAATGTGTGTCATTTGTTATTGGGGAGACTGTGGCAATTTGATAGGAGAGTAATTCATAATAGAGCAAAGAATGCATACACTTTTTGGAAAGGTGGTACAAATTTAGTTTCGTTACCTCTTAAAAATGAAGAGAAGACAAAAAACATGCTCTACTAAAGAATTTATCCAAGATATGAAGGTAGCACATTGTTGTTATGCATTAGTAGCAAAGAATGAAGAAAAAAATTGGTGCCTATTCCAATAGAAGTAGAAAGAGTGTTGAAAGAATATGCATATGTTATGCCTGATGAGTTACCAGATGGCTTACCATCAAAGAGAGATATTCATCATCAAATTAATTTGATTCTAAGATCAGCTCTACCCAATTAAGCAGCTTATAGGATGAGTCTAGCAAAACATGTAAAATTAAATAAATAGGTTATTGAATTTCTAAGAAAGAAGGTGATAAGGGAGAGTATGAGTCCATGTGCAACACTAGCATTGCTAACTACAAAGAAAGATGGAGGATGGAGAATGTGTGTGGATAGTAGAGTAATTAATAAAATTACAATCAAGTATAGGTTTCCTATACCTTATCTAGATGATATGATGGATGTACTTGTAGGAGAAAAATATTTTACCAAGATTGATCTAAGGAGTGGTTATTATCATATTCAAATTTCTAAAATAAATGAGTGAAAAATTGTATTCAAGACTAGGTATGGCTTATATGAGTGGATGGTGATGCCACTCGGATTATCTAATGCACCTAGCACATTTATGAGGGTGATGAATATAGTGATATGAGAATATATTAGTAAGTTTGTGGTTATTTATTTTGATATTAAGTAAAGCTAAATAAGAACTCTTACAACATTTGATAATGGTAATGGATTTGTTAAGAAAGGAGAAGTTATATTTATAATTGAAGAAGTCCTAGTTTATGTAGAATAGTTTGATATTTTTGAGATTTGTAGTTTCAGAAGATGATGTAAAAATGGATGAAAAAAAGATAAGGGGAATTGTTGAGTGGCCTATTCCAAAAATCATTACAAAGGTAAGAATTTTCCATGGTTTATCAACTTTTTATAGAAAATTTATTAAAAATTTTAGTATTATTGTGCCACCTTTAATAGATTGCATGAGAGGGAAAGAATTTGCATGAACTAGAGAATCCTTATAAAGCTTTGAATTTTTGAAGATAAATATTATATATACCAATTTTAGCATTACCAGATTTTAATAAAGTGTTTAAACTTGATCATGATTCTTCATTTGTAAGAATTGGTGTTGTCCTGAATCAAGAATGAAAGCCAATAACATATTTTATTGAAAAATTGAATTAGGTAAGAACAAATTATTCTTATTATGATGTTGAACTTTATGCAATTATACAAGCATTAATACATTTGAGGCAATACTTAGTACCTAAGGAGTTTATACTATTTCTAGAACATGAGGCTTTGAAGTATGTGAATGCATAAAAGAAGTTGAATAATAGGCATGCAAATTGGGTTTCTTTCTTGTAAGGGTATACTTTTGTGTTGAAGTATAAATCAAGAAAATAGAACCAGGTAGCTAATGCATTAAGCATGAGAGTAGCGTTATTAACTACTATGGTGAGTGAAATAGTTAGGTTTGAATATATTAAAGGATTCTATAATATAAATCCATATTTTAACAATGTAGTTGAGTAGTGAGAAAATCCATTAACAAGTAGGATAGATGCTATTCATGATGAGTATCTTATACAAGAAGGTTATCTCTTCAAAGGGAAACAATTATGCATTCATTTGGGTCTCTACGAGAGAATATAATAAGAGAATTATATAGTGGTGGTTTGGTTGGACATTTTGGTAAGATGAAGACAATAGCTTTGGTGGAGGAAAATTATTTTTGGCCAAAGATGAAGAGAGATGTGATAAGGTATGTTTCAAGGTGTAGAATATGTCAAGTGGATAAAGGACATGTGTAAAATATTAGATTATAAAGACAATTACTAGTTTCAAGAGGACCATGGATAGATTTGAGTATGGACTTTGTGTTGGGATTGCCAAACACATAGAGAGGTAATGATTCAATTTTTTTTGTTGTAAATAAATTTTATAAAATATTTCTTTTCATTTCATGTAAAAAAACCAATGATGCCACTAGAGTTGTATAATTATTTTATAAGGATATTGTGAGATTGCGTGGCGTTTCAAAAACTATTACTTCAGATAGAGACACAAAATTTCTAAGTCATTTTTAAAGGACTTTGTGGAATAACATGGGTACTAAGATACAATTAAATAGTCCATATCACCCAAAAATAGATGTATAGGCATAAGTTTTAAATAAGAGCTTGAGAAATTTGATGAAATGCATAGTGGGAGAGAAGCCCAAGCAATATGACTTGGCTTTACCACAAGTTGAGTTTGCATATAATAGTTTAGTGAATAGATCAATAGGAAAGTAACAATTTTAAATTATTTATGGGAGAAATCCTATTGGTATTTTATATTTGATGTAATTATAAATTACAGATCGAATTAGTGATGATATAGAAGCATTTGCAGAGCATAAGCAGTAGTTTCAAAGAGTAAAAAGAAAGTTGAAAAAATGTTACGAGAAATATAAAATAGTAACATATTTTAGACAATGCTTATGAAGTGAGTTTACCATAGAATTTTGATATATCTCTAGTATTTAATGTTTTATATTTATATGAATTCCATAGAGAAGATAGTGAAGATGAATAAGAAATTGGGAGCAGCAAGTTCCAAAGAAGAAGAAAGAAAAAATAGTGCAGATTTTGGATATGAAGACAGTGAGCACAAAGCAAGCGAATTATAACACGTATTTGGTGTGATGGGAAGATTGAAAAGAGAAGAAAAAACTTGATTTTATATAATGGGAGATGAATAATATTGATAAAGACAAATGGTAGCAGTATAATCAAGTCAACTTGTAGGAGTTGAGTTGTTGTCAACTAGAGGAGAGTGATGCAAAAAAATAGGCCAATCTTTTGGAGGCCATAACTTTTGACCCATAGCTCCATTTGAGATCTTCATATGTCAAAATGACTATTTTTAAAACTTTTATTCTATTATAAGTCTCTATACCCACTCAGATTTGATTTATATATCTTTTGGAGGCCATACATGATCATTTGAGGGTCTGAAATTAACGTTTAATGAAATTTTTAGGAATTTTATATTTTTAGAAATTATGTATTTTTAGGACCAGATGTTAAATTTATTTTAATTTCATCCCATAAGCTAATTTTATTGTTTAGGTTATTTTTAGAAATTTTTAGAGCCACATGTATTTGCATGCAAAACTTAGTATAAATAACGACTGCTAAAAATAGACATTTTTTTATATTTTAGTTTTTTTTCAAATTTTGCATGTAAACTCTATTTTTCGAGTTGAAGATTATTTAAGCATGGTTTGTGTTGTAATTATTTAAATTTATTTAATATGAGTCAATACATGTTATTATTCATAATCTTAGACTATTGGTAATTTTATTTGTCTTGTTAGTTTTTGGTTTCATTAAATAGGTCCACCTACAAATGTAAAAACATAGCTAGATGTTGATCTTCTTTTACCCAAATCTCCTAAAAAATTAGAATCAACATGATCATAAATAGAATCACCATATTTATTATAAGTTATTCAATCTAATCACTTATGCCTTGAAAGTAGTGAAGTGCCCACTTTAATACTACCTAATGTTGTTTAGCTAGATTTGTCATATATTTACTAACAAATCCAATTGCATGTGAAATGTCCAGCATTGTACATACCATAGCTTACATTAAACTCCTTACTATACTATCATATGGTACATGAGACATATACTAATTTTATTCGTCACTACTAGGACATAAACATGAAGAAAGCTTGAAGTGGGAGTGAAAAGAGATACTAATTGATTTCACATACCTCATACTGAATTTGGTTAGTATATTTTTCAAATATATTTGTTGTGATAACCAAAGCTTACCATTTTTCTTGTCTCTATGTATGATTTCTATGCCTAATATTTTTTTGGTTGCTCCTAGATCCTTCATATCAAATGTCCTAGCTAAATGAGCCTTAAACTATTGATTTATGTCATGATTTTACTTGTTACAAACATATCATCAACATATAATGCCAATATAATGAATAAGTGTATTATACAAGCATTGAATATATATATATATATATATATATATATATATATATATATATATATATATATATATATATATACTACTTTTTAGAAATAATGTCAATATTTAATCTATGTACACCATTACAAAGAATGTAAAGGCTGCAAGTTTTCCATTATTATGTAATTTTTCTTATTTAATTTGAATATACCATTACCTTCCTCATGACTATGTATACTCAAATTTTGCATACCATTACGTGATCCATTTATATAGGTATTAGTGTACATATGTATTTTATTTTTTAACATTTAATTTGAATTTTTGACATTTTGACCCATGCTTTACTCACTAAACTTGTATGTACACTTGGAATATGAAGCCTATTGGTTATACTTCAGTGCAACATTTATTGAAATGTTCCATTAATTTTATACTTGATTGAATGATTATAATTATCTATTTTAATACTTATTAATTACCTTTTGATTTTGTATGTGACTCTACGAGTATAATTCCCTATTATAGTTCTTTATGAACTAGTGCCCCATTCTAGGAGGTAGATTATAAGAGTGTGAGTTTTGTTTCAAGCAGTAATTGATATTGAATGAATTGTGCATTCAATGAATTATATATAACATATCCTAGTTAAAAAAATCATTACATAAATTATACGTTAAATGAATGATTATTATCTATCTAATAATTAATTCATTAAACTAGTTAATAATATAATAAACATAAAATAAACTATGCCCTAACTAATCCTTAATTCCTTCAACCATTCAATAATACAATCAACATAATAATCCTTTATTATTTTGTGATAATTTTGCTAATATGAAGGTTGGTCATGTATAATTTTTTCTTTTGGACTTGAAAAACACTTATTGTGTTCATTTTTATCGATAGCTCAATCAAATTAATAATATAAAGCTCATGGAAAACCATTGATTGTATTGTTGACAGTTTGAACCCCTTAAGGTATGAGCTATATGACAATGATTTTAGGATGTTTCTAATATCTAATTTCTTGTTACTAATGGATATAATGAACATAGGTGGTGGATAGCATAGTAATATGCTTCTATTAATGTTATGTTTTTCTTAACCTAGTGACCAATATAAATGTTTATTTTGGGATTGCAAACCACTTATTGTGTTCATCTATGTTCATAACTCTATCAAGTTAATAATACAAGGATAATGGAAACACATTGATTGTTATCCAATTATGGAAATGAAGAGGGCAAGGGAAACTAGTTTTTTAAGGGGTACTATAATCGAAAATAATGAAAACTAAGGTTCAATTTTATTTAATTATTATAATTCCTCATGACTACATTGGTGGGGCCCAATAACACATTAACAATCACAGTTAAGGAAAAAACCTTTGGTTAATGTAAAAAATAATGTGTAAATAAAATGAGCATGGTTAATACTAATACACCGAGGGAAAAGTGATAGAGAAATAGATGTGATTAGTCAGGGGTCAATGTTTAATGTAGTGGTCCATGCTAAAATCACCCATTGATTGTAGCATTGACTACTTGAAGTAATTAATGTTTTGGGGGTGGAGTTGGAGTTTTGTGTGAATATATTTTAGTTAGAATACAAAGGCATAAAATTCAAATTATTTTATATATATCATATCCAATAATTGTTATGCATTTAATTTATATTCATTCATTGAATTATATGTATCTTATCGAAATTGCACAAACTAGTTAATAAACTATACATTGAATGAATAATTTTGCCCTAACCAATCATTGATTCCTTCAATGTAGGCAATGATTATGAATTGAATAAATAATTATGCCCTAAATAATCATTAATTCCTTCAAGAATTAAATAATATAGTCAACATAAAACAAACCCAAACCAATATTATGCTCAAGGGTTAGATATTCAACAATGCAGAAAATGATTATGTGTGAATGGGTCTTCATCTCTGGGTCCTTGAAAAGGCACTTTTGGGACACTTTCTATATCCATATTTCTTACATTTTTCTTCTTATCAATTTAGCCATTTTTTATATTTCATTTAGTTGTCTCCAAATTCCTTTTTGCATATACCCATATCCAAATTTTTCCATATAATTAAAAATAATTATATAGTTTGATATATGATTATGCCCTAATTAATCATTAATTCTTCAAGCAAGAAACAATACAGTCAACATAGGATAAACCCAAATTTATATTATTCTCAAGATTTGGATATTCAATAATGCAAACAATGATTATGATTTGAATGAATGATTATTCCCTAAGTAATCATTAATTCCTTTAAGTAGGCAATAATACAATTAATATAAAACAAACCCAAATTGATATTATGTTCAAGGGTTGGATATTCAAAAAAAAAATGTTTATGCATTGAATGAGTGATTATGCCCTAATTAATCATTAATTCATTCAAGCAGTGAAAAATACATTCAACATAAAACCCTACCAAACTGGTATTATGCTTAAGGATTATATATTAAGCAATTAAAAAAATGATGAACTGTTAAATAAATGATTATGCACTAACTAATAATTAATTCCTCAAATCCCTCAATAATACAGTCAACATAAAATAACCCCAAATGTATTACTCAAACTAAACTGATATTCCCTTCTCATCAATATCACACATCTCAGAAGGCTATAACCTTAAAAACTTGCAAACAAAAGGCATGAGAACTTACTTGGTGGTTTTTATTTCTTATTCCATTCATAATACCATATGCTTATCCTTGGTTGAAATCACCATATTCTCGAGAGAATATGCAAACTCCCAATGGTGTAGATGATCTCAATGGTGGGGTTCAAAAAAAGAATAGAAAGGTATACAAACCATTGTCTGGTCATGGAGACAAAGTAGATGAGGGAAATCGAGCTCGTAAAAGGGAAGGGGAAGTGGGTAACATGAGGTTTTGGAGGGAAAGCTTACGAATTGGCATGATTTTTGAGCATAATGAAAACCAAAATTAACTTTTACTTTACTATTAACATTCTTTGTGATTGCCTTAGTGGGCATTTAATAAAATAACAATTATTAAGGAAACAATAACAATTAAGGCTAAATTTTTAGTAGGAGCATTAATAGAGTGGATGGGGACCAGTCAGGGGTCAACAACGAATGTGACAATCTATGTTGAATGCTCTTACTAGTTACACTCAACTCTCCAATAACATGTAAATTTGAAATTTCTTTCCTTTCATCTTGATTTCAATGAATTTCATAGACAACCACATGTGATTATGCTAACTTGAACAACTAAATCAGTGAGAACTTCTTTGAGAGGAGAGAAGTAGTCACATAATGCTTGAAATGTTTGTATTTTTTTTTAACTCTTCATCACATGTTGAATGGTCTTGCTTCTTGAATAGCCCCATCCATTTCTAAAACAAGCGCAAACTTTGACAATCTTATTTATTTTTATGTCTAGTAAATGAATTTTTGTAAAGACCTTTCTGTATGTTATAAAATGTATTTGTTCAATATTTATTATATATAATTAACATCCTTTTAAAATTTCCATTTAAATGATTTTTTTGGTCAACCTTTTACACTATCTTAGTGAGTGGGATATTCTAGCAGGTTGCATTAACCCTTGGAAATAATTTGAGGTGTTTTTGTATTGTTTGACCAACAATATTATATGTTATTTTGAATATTTCTCTAATAAAGGTAAGTTATTTCACACCATATTAAATTCCTTTGTTTACATCATTAATTATCACGGTGATATTGTTTCTTCAGGTCTTGTGTCCAAAATTTAATACAAGAATTTGGAGAATTGATTGTATGATTTTAAGTGTTTCGTATTTGTTTCACTTGGGTTTATTATTTTTTATTTTAAAGGTTTTTAGTTACACGTTTTGATATATCTTATAAAATTTAAGACCCCTTGCACATGTCCCAGTAAGTTTGGTTAGTTGCTTCCATGTATTATGGAAGCAAAATTTCATTGTAACATGTAATCAAATATTTACAACGGTAACCCATACCAACTTTAAAGCATTAAAACAATATCAAAAGATATGCAGATAAATTGAGGAAGGCTTCTTACATGTAGAACACTTCTAACATAATTATCATAAAATTTCAAAATAGACGAAATCCATTATATATATATATATATATATATATATATATATATATATATATATATATATATATATAATTTTGAATTACATGTAGTAAAATTAAAATGAGAGTAAACAACCATCACGTGCCACAATTAAAAGAGTAAATTATAAATTCATTACCAATTTTTAAAATATTAAATTTGATGGTTGTGTGATTGTATTTTCAGAAACTTTAAAATATGATAATGAATATATAAATTCTTCATAATATTTTTTCTTCTATTATAAATTATATTAAAATTTGAAAGGTAATGTTGAATAAATAAACATTATCAAAAAAAAATTATGAGAGGATGTCTAATAATATTAAATATATAAACAAATAATTTATACAAAATCACATCAAAATTTTCACATACCGATAAAATAACATTATCATAAAAATAAAACAATAATTTCTTTTATTATAAATTAAAAAATAAATTAAAAATGTTTAAAATTAGATGAGATTTTTCAATTGTTGTACAATAAAAAAATTAAAATTATATTAATAAAAATTAAAACAATAAATTTAATTTTTAATTTTATTATAATTTTAAAATCATTATATAACCATACAACCATTTTTATTGAAAATTTTAATACTATTGATTTATTTTATATTTTAAATCTAACGTTTAACTTGTAAGTTTGGAAAACCCTAATATTTAATTTGCAAAATTGATATTTTAAGAAACCGTTTAATCATATAAACATATCCCAAGAAAATTATCATCTACAGACTAGTTAGATCTCTAGTTAAACCACAATCGCCCTACATAATCATTAACATAGATAATCTCTATTTCACCAATGAAATATGGTAAATTAAATCAAATGTTGATTTTAATTTTTAAAAAGTTTTATTTATTTATATTAAAGGTAAATGTTTTTTTAGAATTTGGAATTATGATTTAGAGGGGTAGTATTGATTGGATCTACGAACCAATTTAAATATAAATGGGAGGTCTAGATCCCCTTTATAAATTGTCAACCATCATTTATGAGATGTTATATTCAATAACACTAATATTGCCAACTGTTCAAACCATCTCCAACAATTACAACCAATCTAACATACCCTTTAAAAATTGAACATGAATAAAACTAAATATTAAAAAGAAAATTTTATTAATTTTTGAACTTTATTCAAATTTATTTATACTTTAAAGAAATATACTTATACCCTTTCTTTACAATCATAACTTGAATTAGAATACAAGAGAATAATGTTTTGTTTTTATCTTAATGCAAAAAGTAAGTCAACTTAGATCAATAATTTCCTAACCTGTGATGAGATTTTTATTAACTGACATCACTATTTTTGAAGTTTTAAATTCTAACTTATTTTACTGAAATCAATACCTAGCTATCTGTAATAATTCAAACTCTATCTAAACATTGAATTATTGAAGGATTTCATAACAGTAATTTTATTTTATTCAAATTTTTTTATAAATAAAAATAATCTTACTTGTTCCAGTATTTAATTAAATATTATAAGAACTAAAAATAAATAATTATTCAATTTCAATTAATAATTTTTTTAAATATGTAATTTTAACAATCATAAAATTTAATATTATTATTTTTTAAATATTTTTTTACTCTTTTTTGAATATTAATTTTTATTTATGGAAAACTCAAGCAAAATAAATTAGTAGAAAATAAAATCAACAAAAACTAATTTTTTTAATGAAGATATTAGACATTTTATTAATAGTATTTAAAATTTATTGGGTTCACCTTTCACCTATGAGCTATGTGTGACTCTCAAGAAATCAAAGTCAAATTATATTAAATACAAATATGTGTGTTATGATGAAATTTAAATATGACTTATTTTTATATATTTCCAATAGTATCTTATACTTAATAATTAATATTATAAAGTTGAAAATATAAAATACATTTATACGGCTATAAAATTTAGTTCTTATTTCCATTAACTGACATAATTATTTTTCAGAATTAAAATTCTAATTTATTGCATTATCGTTCGATATCTTGGAATATTTGAGAATTCAAACTCTATCTAGTTGTTGATTATTGAAAACTTCTAGTGGGTTTCATAACAATGATTTTATTTTACTCAAATATATCCCAGGTGAAATTTATTGCAAAATCGTTTGAACAAAACTTAATTTGTTTTAAGGTCAAGGTATTTGGTTAGAGGAAGTAATTTTTATTATGGATTAGTTGATTCTAGGTTTAAATAAGTGTGATTGGACTAATGCATATAGATTATATTTCATTTTCATTTAAATGGGTGTGACATGAGTTTCAGAAGGTAATTTGGTGATCTAAATACAATCAACCATTCTTATCTTTTTAATTTCTTTTTATATTCATTTTCATTTTTTTGTTCACAAGTAATTGGGGATTTGTTAATAGATGTAAGTCCATTAATGATTTCATTAATGATTTATGAAAATGAAAAAAAATGACAAATTATTCTCAATTATATGCACCTTTTCCTTAAATCAACCTCAATTTTATGAATAAATTAAGTTTTATTAACTTGAATTGCCTACCTAATTAAACCAATCAAGTAATATTCACTCCTACAAGCCTAACTAAAACCAATTAATATACATTGTGTCTAGATGAATTGTAAGATAATGACTTTTTTAAGGGGATGTGACCAATTAATACTCATTCATCTTTGATTACCCCTAACCAATTACATAGAATTTGAGAAATTATGCTAAATTATGTGTTTCATTGAATTAATCTATAAATTGGTTCCATTGGAATCAAAATTGGGACTAAAATTTTTGGCGTGGACAACTATGCTTACTATTAACCTCTGCATCCTTGTTAGTTACTTTGTCTATTGGCACTTCATCTCCCTGATTTATTTACAATATGAATAATAATAAATAAATAATTATATGACATACTTTATGTATAAGACAAGGCTAGAATTTTCTTACAAGATAAGGCTTTCTCCAATATGTTTGACGTCTACAAGAGTGCATGCCCAATTACCCTATCACAATCAACAATAAAGAATAGGGAATTGAACTAATTGTACCTTATCCTAGATGTGGTCAATTTCAATCTAATTTAATTAATTAAATGCCCCATTCCCTATAGGATAATACTTTAAATGATCTAATTAGATGAATGCCTTAATTATCTTAAGCATATACATTTCTAGCTAACATATCTACGAGCCCCACCAAATCTATCAAATTTCAGCACTCACAGTTGGTCTAACATTCATTAACAAAACATTAAGGTAAACAACATCAGTTAAGGAAAAGAACAAAGGTTAAGGCAAAGGAAAATAGTTAAGGAAAATGACACCAATTAAGAAAAATACTAGGGGTTAATCCTATTGCAATCAACAATAGGGAACATGGTATTGAACTAATTGTACATTATCCTAGGTGTGATCAGTTTTGAGCTCATTCAATTAGTTCAATGCCTCATTCCTCATAGTATAATATATTAAATGATTTTATTAGATAACTTCTCCCTCTCTATGGTCTTGAAAGGACTACATTATCTATTATGAACATTTGCATCTCTTGCTAATGTGTCAGGGGGAACCAAATAAGCCAACATCTAGTCCTCATATTGGGCTAAAAATTGTTAAAAACACTTTAATGTAAACAACAACGGTTAAGGAAAACAATAATGGTTAAGGAAAATGATGGGCATGGGCTTGAAAAACACATATTTTGTTCATTTTTTTGATAACTCAATCAAGTTAATAACAGGATGATCATGGAAACCTATTGACTATATTGTTGTCTACTTGAAACTGATGGTATATTTATTAGGGAATAATTTTAGGATCTTAATCTATTCTATCCTAAAACTTGTATCTATATTTTATGTCTCAACTCATGTTGAGGGTGGTTCTAACTATTCTATTAAATGGTGATATGAATGGATGTTTCTAATATTTAATTCCATGTTGCTAATAGAAAGAGTGTCATAGGTGGTGGATAAGTTAGTACTATGTTTCTCTCATTGCTATGTTTTTCTTAACTTACTACTTGGTATAAGCATTTATTGTGATCTTATAAAACACTAATTGTGTTTTTTTTTAATAACTCAATCAAGTTAATAATATAACGATCATTAAAATCCATTTACTATATTATTGACTACTTGAAATAATTAATAATAGGTGAAGCAAATTTGGATTCTTGTGAATAGTGATTACCTAAAAGTATCCTTTTCTTTATAGAAGTATGGACAACATTTATGTCTTGCATATAATTATTTGATATGAACCATCAGTCTATATAATGGTATATTATTGTCCATCCTATTACAGTATTTATATTTCCCTACATCTTTCTTGTATGTGTAATACCCTTTACATTATATATAATCGTGTATTATTGTCCATCTTATTATAGTCTATATAATGCCCTACATATTGATTTTATGTATAATAACTTTCAGATTATGTATAATGGTCTATTATTGTCCATCTTGGTACATAAATAAAAAGAACCAATTAACCAGTTATTGTTTTCCTTAACATGTTGTTAGAAGATGTTATCGTAGTAGTGAAATGAAAACACACTAGCTAGTTAAGGTCCTTTCATGAGTCACAATATTTAATATTGATAATGAAAAATAGTAGGCCATTATAGAAATTGATGGTTCATTGGTTCCTTTATATAGCAGGAATGATTTTTTTAGTGTTTATGTGAAGGGTATCCCAAATGCTCAAGATAATAATTAGTATTGATAATGAACAACAATAAACCATTATACATAATTATTATTCCCGACTCATTAATTCATTTAATTTATGTAGAAAGATAAACATTAGTAATAATAGAGCAAGGGTCAAAATTCCAAACATTCAAATTCATTTATGGTATAAATCTAGAATACAAATGTATAGAGTTCAAATTCCTTTATATCTAGTATAACTGAGAATGATATACAAAATGTAAATGGTATTATATAGATAGAATAATTATGAATATTCAAGGAATTATACATACTATAACAAAGAGTATTATAGAATAAATGAAAATATGTACATACTACTTTTTGGAAAGAATGTCAGTACTTGATCCAAGTGTATACCATTACAAAGAATATAAAGGCTATGAGGTTTCCCTTATTGTGTATTATTTTTTTGTGACTATGTATAGTTGATCTACATACCCCATTACTTGATCCATTTATATAGGTGTTAGTGTACATATGTATACTTTTTATTACATTTTAATTTTAATGTTTGACATTTTAACCCATGCTCAACTTCAATGCAACTTTTATCGAAACAATCCATTTATTTTATACTTGACTAAATGAGTATAATGCCCTATGTACTAATGCCCTAATGTAATAATTGTAAATGACCTATTCATTTTATATATGACTGTAATAGTATAATGCCCTATTATAATCCCTATGTACTAGTGCTCAATTGTAGGAGGTAGAGTATAGAAGTGTGAGTTATGTTTCAATTAGTAATTACCATTGAATGAATTATGTGTTCAATGATTTATATGTAGAATATATAAACTACATAAACTATTAAATAAATGATGCATTTAATGAATGAGTATGTCCCAACTAATTGTTAATCCTGATAAACAATCAACAATACAATAAAATTAAAACAAATTATGCCCTCACTAATCCTTAATTCCTTGAAACAACCAAAAATATAATTGACATAATAATCCTCTATTATTTAATGATAATTGTGCTAAAGTGAAGGATGGGCATGTATAACTATTTCTTCTAGACTTACAAAACACTTATTGTTTTCATTTTTATTGATGATTCAATCAAGTTAATAATAGAAATCTCATGGAAAACCATAGACAATATTGCTGACTATTTGAACCCCTTATGGTATGCTTATTTGAAAATTATTTTAGGATGTTTCTAATGTTTAATTTCTTGTTGCTAATGGATATAATGAATATAGTTGGTGGATTACATAGTACTATATTTCTATTAACATTATGTTTCCCTTAACCTGATACCTAGTATAAGTGTCTATTGTTGGCTTTATTATCTAGTCATGGAGACAAAGAGGGAGATGGAAACTGAGCTTGCGAAGGGGTGAGGTAATTGAAAAAAATGAGAATTGAAGTTATCTTTTCCTTGATTATTATCATTCCTCATGACTGCATCAGTGGGGCCAAACAACGACATAATAATCATAGTTATTAAAAAGCCCCATTGTTAATGCAAAAAAGGAATAATGAGAATGAGCATGGTTAATTCAAAAAAATTAGGGGTGAAGTGATAGAGAAATGGATGTGATCAGGTGGTGTTCAACATCTAATGTGGTGGTCCACACCAAAAGCACCAATTGATTTTATTGTGTATTGTTTGAAGTAATTAATGTTTTGGGGCAGAGTTTGAGTTTTGTGTGAATAGTGTTTAGCTATAATACAAAGGTATATAGTTTAAATTCATTTATACATAGCATATCCATCAATGATTATGCATGTAATTCATAGAATGATTGGGAATGATAATATTAAACTCTACTAATTTAAATAAGATTTCTAATTAATTAACAATGACTTGATAAATACATCCTTTGATGAAATTTAGAATTTTCAAATATAAATTATACATTTAAAAATTATTTTTAGTTTTCAATTTATTTTGTATACATCAATTTTTATTTTATAAATTAATTTATTTTATATACTATATATGATATAATAACAGACTATTTTTCAGTAATATAACATTATTTACTAACAAAATATGGTAAATTAATTCAAATGTTGATATCAATTTTAAAATTAATTCGAATATTAATATTAATTTTAATTTTTTTTTTAATACTTTGTTCAATTTTATTTCTATTTTTAGGGGTATGCTTTTACCTTATACTTCAAAATCATAAATGCTATAACACTATTAAAGAATAATGTTTCATTTTCACTTTAGTTCAAAAGTAATTCAAATTAGATCAATAAATGTCTATGTTGTGGTGAGAGTTTCATTCATCGAAACAACTATTTTTCAGGTTTAAAATTCCATTTTATTTTACTATCTAAATCAATATTTAGGAATTTGTAAGAATTCAAACTCTATCCAGGTTGATTATTGTAATATTTCATAATAATGATTTTGTTATTTTCTAAACTTATTTTCAAATTAAATTTATTATACTTGTCATATTAGGAATTATAAAGATCATTTAAGAAAATAATTTTTAAACTTTTACCAATGAAGTTTTTTGATAAAACATATACATTTAATAGTTATAAATTTTAATTTTATTCTTTTTAGAATATTATTTTACTACTTTTCTTAAATATTATATTTTGCTTTTAATATTGAACTTGTTTTTAAAATTTTATAATGAAAGAAATTGCATATAATTTTAATAATCTCCACTCTTATGTTCATTGCCATTTTATCACATTAGGGCCATTGTCAAAGAATATTATTGCCCTTTTCAATCTTTGTTATAACAAATATCTTACCAACACTTCATTTAATTACTACCCAACCATATTGAATATCATTAATTTGGTGGTAACCAGGAGCGATAGTTTAAGCTTATAGTTTACATTGTAATATGTGACCACATCTACTTCATATTATAATATAGGGTTGAATGTTCACTTTTGTATTAAATTTGTAATCATTTCATAGTCGTGAAATATTCTTTTTTTTAATGGTCTATTTTTTTTAAATATTTAACTTGATTATAAAGTTTCAAAAAAAAATTGCATATAGTTTAAATAATATCAACTGTTAGAGTTCTTAATGCACTCACCCAAGGTCTTTCCAATATTGAATTAACACAAAATAAAACATTAATGCATTACACATAAAGAATAAACTATGTATTCAAATGCTTAATACAATGAGAAGTCCTCACAACTCCATCTCCCTCATTTCTCACTTTAATGCACTCCAAAAGTGCATCTTATATAGGAAGATTAGTTATGAGTGGAGGAATAAAAAATTAGGTGAACTTCCCACTAGGAGAAGTGGTGAGACCATCATCTCCCACTAAAGAGTCAGTGGTGAGGCCATTGTGCCCCATTGAGGAGTGACTAGGGTCTAAGAGCACTAAACATGTGTGAAATAGATTAATTCCCAAACAAGTTAAACTAAATTTAAGTAAACTACTCTAAAACCTAAGTCCCTTAAGTGAAGGTTAGGGAGATTAAACATAAATAAAAATAGGTCCTGGCCACTAGGCCTGATAAGGTACCCATGTAAAAATAAAAAAAGTCAATGTGAAGCTAGGTATCCATATGCATGCCAATCCATCTTGCTGGAGTACATAGATGTTAAGTCACTATATAACTATTAAGTTAAAGTATGAATTGGTGATAAATACAATGATCACTTAAAAATAAGTATTGGTCTCCAAAATATTAGGTATAAGAGTGAACCTGAGGAAACATTTCTTGAACACCCTCCCTCAATGTTAAAATGGGAGATGGCAATGGATATCTCTACAAAAAAAGGTTGGTTGAAATGATGATAAGTGAACACAAATATTGGTGTAAACTCCACATGGATGTCACTAAAGAAAAAGCATCAAAACTAAGAATAAGTGTACTACTCGAAGAATTGTATGAGTGGTCATCACGCTACTAACATTAGAATCCATCAAAATAGCTCTACTATAAATTATCAAAGACTATCAATAGGCAAAAGAGATGGTAAAGATACAATTATGGATAAAATACTTGATAATAGTGAATAAGTGCCCAAAGATGAGAGCACACATGCATAGATACATGTTATGGCACTATATTAGTGCAACTAAAAGATATCCCAGTGAGAATGAGACATGAATAGTTCTCAGATGGGTTCTAGCAAACAAAATGCCTAATAAGATACCCATGTACAATGGAGGAATCTAAAAAAATCTCATAAGGGGTGTCAAGCAATAATGTATAAGTTTGTACCTAATTTCACAACTACTGAACAAGGAACTCAAACAACAAAGGAGCATAAAAATATAAAAGGAGAAATGTGTGTTCAATGAAGATTAATAGTAGAGGAATGATGTTTGTTATTGATGCTGTTAAAAATTATTAAATAACTACAATAGATGAAGATGAATGGTAGATGAATATGACTACATAAGAGTCAGTGAAAAGTACATAAGAGAAGAATGTGAGGTAACATTTGTATGTGTGTCAGGTTGATCATGTCTGACAACTGTAATCTTAGGTTTCTCAAGCTTGAGTGAAGGTGAAGGTATCTCCATAAAAGAAGGTAGGCGGTAAGTAAGGAGCTTTAAAGGAGACAAGTAACAAACTAAAATTTTACAAAAGTAGACAATATGCCAACCATAAGTGTACAAAAAAGAAGTAAAAGGTAGAATCTGTAAAAGTGTCGTAAATAAGTGTGGAGCTAAAAATAGAGCATTGTATTTTATAACTGAAGAGTGTGGCAGGTGGTGCAAAAAACCATGATGAATGCTATGAAATACACTCAAAAAAATCATCACCCAAAAAACAACAAGCTACAGGATGTCGAACTCTACCAAAAATGCATACACCAAATACAATGTGGGCCCATCCTACTACACAGAAATGTTGACATTAGGCTACACTAGACTAGATACTCTTTAGAAAGAGAACAAGCTCTACCAAAATATGAAAGAGACTATCAATAACCAAATACAAATACAAAATCTATCAAGAGGATGGCCCTGGTAGGATGGGATAGTAAGGTAACTAAAGAATAAAGTGCTCAACATAAAGCGCACACACTTGAATTAAAAAACATTTGTGAATCTCAGTGTGACTACAAAATAAGGTCCCATCAAATAACTAATAATATCAAGTGATGCAATAAAATTCACATTATAGTCAAGTTGTGGAAGATGTCATTTGTGAAATGAGAGATACATGCTTGAAAAAAAACATTTGTCTAATAAGGAGCTCAAATAATGAGTATCAAAAGGCAAAGGGATAGTAAACTCAAACATTTGAATGTTATATACCACCAAAAATACGTATGTAAACGAGAGCAATGAGAATAAAAATAATGAAAGAGAAGACAAAGTTTGTTTTTTTGTGAAGGGATTTGGCCACCTTTGAAACTGGTCATCACCCTCCTTCTTCGACTACTGAAATAAAATAGAATATAAACAATAACTGTACAATATTTCCTTACGTTTTCTTCAATATCTATCCCAAAAAAATTGATTTTAGTATAAAAAAATTAAAAAACTCCTCATTTAAAAAAAATACATTGAGCACCTCCAATTTTCATTATTGCCCCCCCACACTATTGCCGCCACCAAGAAAAAAGACTCCCGACTTTCCTTAAATCATAAAGGTTGAATATTTAAACTCATAAACCTTTACTAAGTTGGTTGGCTAGCCTTTTGACCAACAGATGAGTGGTTTTACAAAACCACAAGCTGGCTGGCTAGGCTTTGAGGACATTTTGAGGGGAGCCTTGATCATACTGGGTTGCAATGGCCATAGCTTGATCCAAACGAAGAACATCCATTGCTTCTTGAACTTTTTCTTTCAATGCATCGGGATCTCTTCAACGAGGCCGCCATGTTCGGGTCCACATTGTTGAATTCCACCTTTTGGAAAAACGTCTCTGCAACCGGATCATTGAACACGGGTACCCACTACATCATCTGGTCGATAATACAAAAAAGTACCCATAATGCAAATGCTTACATAACCTGACAGCCTGACACGATTAGTGTGGAGTATTTGCATAACTCGTTGGAGGACGACGAACAAACATCCACACAAGTTTTACAAAACGTAATCAACACAAATTTTGGGGGCTAAGCACTCAAACTCAATTAAAAAAAACCCAATGCATGGGATTCAAATCCAATTATATCTGACCACTTCTACCGTGTGGATTGATGAGGAGAGTCCTTGGAAAAGCGTAGGCGGGTTCAGAAACTCCCAACAGCTGCGTGGAGTGGACAGCTGAACCTCCGAAGCTTAAAAAATTCCAAGAATAAATAGTACAAAAAATAATGCAATTGAGCATTCTGAATAAAGGTTGTTTGAAGTAGATCTGATACCAATCAGAGTACTTAAAGCACTCATCCAGAGTCTCTTTAAAAATGCATTATTACAGAAGAAAATACAAATGCATTGCACATAAAGATTAAATTATGGATTAAAATGCTTAATACAACGAGAGGTTCTCACAACTCCATAAGCACTAAACATATGTGCAAAATAGATTAAACCTTAAACGAGCTTATCTTAACTCTAAGTAAACTATTCTAACACCCTCCCTCAAACGAAGATTAGGGAGATAAAACATACCAAAAATAGGTTTCGGCTATTAGGCTTGATAAAGTATGCATATAAAAAAAAATGTTGTGTGAAGCCAAATGTTCCTATGGAATATGTTGATTTATATTATCGGATAACATGGATATCGAGTCGTTGTAACCACTAAGTCAAAGTAAGAATTAGTGATGAATACGAAGATCACTCAACAATGAATACTGATCTCCAAAATACTAGGTAGAAGAATGAATCCAAGGAAGCATTGTCTAAACACATTAGATGGTAAGACACTAAGTAAGAGGTCGTAGAGGAAATAAAATACAAACTAAAAGTGCGTCAAAGTAGACAATGCATAAACTACATGTGTACCAAAAAGAAATATAAGGCATAATTTGCAAGAGTGCTATGAACAAGTGTGGATCTCTGAATAAAACATGTCATTCTTTGATTGATGAGTGTAACAGGGGAGAAAAAGAACATTAACAAATGTAAAAAATACTTAAAAATATCATCACCCAAAAAATAACAAATTGGGGGACATCAAACTCTACTTAAAATGCAACCACATAATACAATATAAGCCCATCCTACTATACAAAATGTTGACACTAAGTTATACAAAACTAGTTAATTTTCAAAAAGAGAACAAACACTATCAAAATTTGATAGATATTGTCAACAAACAAATAGAAATCCAAAATTTAAAAACTACTTCTTTAAAATGTTTTATTTTGTTTAAATATTTAACTTGATTCTAAAGTTTCATATATATATATATATATATATATATATATATATATATATATAATAATTTCTACCTTTAAAGACCCCATTTTTTCACATTAAAGTTACTGTCAAAAATTATTAATGCCCTTATCAGTTGTAATAAATATATTGTAATTACTGTTCAAATATTTATTATACTATTAATGTGGTAGTCACCTAAATTTATAATTTAAACTTAGAGTTCACATTTTATAATATGCGATCACATTCATGTCATATTATAATATAATGTTGAAGGTTCAGTTTTAAATGTAATTAGTTGATAGCTTTTTAATGTCATGCTAATTTGATTGGTATGTTTTATTTTAATGATCCATGTCACCGAAACTTTTTTATTGCTTAATTTGGATTCAATAATTTGTTTTAAACTTTTTTTTTTTTTAAATTGAATTTTTAATGTTATCTTTTACATTAATTACATTTTGAGTTCTTATAAGGTATATTTCCTTTAATTTATATTAATATCTTGAGTTTATAAGTTTTGTTTGTTTATAATGATTCTATAAATTATATTATACATTTTTATTATTTCTTTTGAAATACGAGAATTTCAAATTTTTATGATAAATTTTAAAAGTGAAACATACATTTCATTACAAATTTTAAATGTGAAATATATATCTTACATATTTAGTTCTTAAATAATATATTTAAATTATTTTAACTATTTCTATAAATAAATGTACTTTTAATATTATTTAACCTTTTTTATAATTATTCTTGAAATTATTACAATGTTTTTTTTTTTTTTTTTCCTATTACACATTTTAAAAAAGTACTTTAACATTGATATATATAAATCATCAAAGTAATATAAATCAAGTTTAAAGCTTTGGAATGATCTTAATAAGAAAAAATATTTAATTTATTTCGAGAAAGAAATAAATAAGATGATTGTAAATTACTTTACTTAAAATAAAAATGAAAAAATGAACTTAAATTTTTTTGTGTAATGTTAAATTAATAATTTTGAAAATTTATTTTATCTAAATTTAATATTGATTTATTTAATGATTTATAAAAAATATTATACAAATATTCATCAACTTACTATTTGATTGTTATAACCATATTTATATAATATCATAATGTTTTAATGGACACCAAATCATTCATATATATAACATTAAAATTAAGATGAGAGTAAACAATCATTACATATAATAAATCACGAAACTACAACCTACTAATTGATGGGTTAATGTCTTATCAAACGAAATAAACCATGTTAAATATATAAACAACTAGTTTAAACTCACTGATCACTTCCAAAAAATTAATTTTTATCATAAAATAAAATTATGATTTATTTTATTATAACTAAAATAAAAAATTAAAAATTGAAACTTTTCAATTATTAAAAAATAATAATATAAAATTATATCAATTAAATACAAATAATAAATTTTCATTTTTATTTTTATTTTTATTATAATTTCAAATTATTATATAATTTTACAATATAGAGAATTGGTAATACATATAAGTGGATCGGCCCTATGCATGCAATTTAATTTGTTTAAGTATTAAAATTTATATAAGATCATACTCACTCTTCTGGATTACGCAAATTGCCGCCCTTCTCGTGTTTTTAATTATACCTTTACCATAGTATAACCGCTAGACATCTGGTTTGGCAAGTATAATTGTCATTTCCAATCCCATTTAAAGCAAGGTTGCAATTAATTCAACCGATCTGAACAATAGAGTTTCATTAACCGAGACAATTGATTTTCACGATTGATATTCCAATCGAATTTGCAAGATTGTTAGTATTATTGTTTTTGCCTAACACAATTAAATCCATTTGACTGTAGTCAAGAGCTAATCACAACGTGCACTGGCAGGGGATTCAAACTATTTTCGATTGCCCGATGCACGATAGGAATATACTTTTTTTTTTTTTCTTTTTTGCTAGTTACCGTTAAACAGTGATTAAATATATGATCAGGGACCAATGAAATGAATTCATTTCTGTTTTCTGTTTATGTCCATGGTTTGTAGAAAAATGCAGTTTCAAAGCCACGAATAATTTGATAATGCCCAAATGCCACGCAGTAAACATCTGCTCACCCGATCAAACAACACCTGTTGATACCTACACGTGTCATTGCAACTATCAGCAGCCGAGGATATGGAGAGTGGTAATAGTTTCAGAAGAACATTCAGGTATTCAGCTAGATCGATGAGCAAATTCAGATCGCTTCCAATGCCCATGGACATTCTCCGAAGAAACAGGATTAGATCCTGACCATTAATTCACAGTTTCAAATTTGCATGGGTATATCTGTTTCCAAATGACTTGAATGAGATAGGCCCTGAACCTATTATTCGGATTGAGCTTTATGAATCAGAATATTTTTTGACACTAATTCCTTTACCCACAAAATTTTTAACCTGGGATCCGCTTGTTAGCATCCAATTCCCTTCTCGATGTCTTATAAATTTTAGAGGATCTGAGTCATTTGGGTGCAAGAAAATTTGAAATCATTCTGCAGCTGGGTTTTTTCCTTTTATCGGCAAAATCAATCAAAATGGTGTTTTAGTTCAAGGCCAGGCTATAGGCGGAGAATTTCACTATTTGCAGGCCTCGATAAGCATGAAAATGAAGAGCTCATCAAATATGGCATTCCTGAGAATATCTGGTATATTGGTTTTTTTCTTCTAACTTATTTCTACTTTTCCTTGTGTAAACCATGTCTAGGTCTGTTAAATCATGGCAGAAACATATTGTAATGGAATCTGTCATTAAAACCATGTTGTATTGAAAACTGTTATTATATCTACAATTCATTGGCTTTGGCTTTTATTTTTAGGTTAGAGTTTATAGCTGAGGATAAGCTAGTTTGAGTAAATGCAATAAGCATGGAGGATCTGTATGGATTTTAATTGATGCACTTATGCTATTTTGCCTTGCATGATTCAAAATAGGCATTTAGAATGGGACGTGGCACTAGTTTTATCTTGAACTTTTTGCCAGGATAGCTGGGCACTTTTGGGGAAAGGACCTCAACCTTGGTAGATAAATTGTGGGAATTCCAATGGTAGGGAAGATTTGAGGAGAATAAATAGATAAAAAAGAGCAGCCATCTTGCTGGCTAATGTGGAAGTCGAGCCAAAGCGGCTGCTAGAAGGTTATAGTTGGAGCGTACTTTCTGTTTTGCAATAGAAATGAAGCTTCAAGAATAGAAAAAAAGAGAATGCTTTTCCTTATCAGGTATGTATTCCCCATAAGAACATTGAGTCTCTGTGTATGGATTTTCAGATGGATTGCATGGAATTAGCAGTATGTTTGCAATTTGTTGCATTAGTTCTCTTAGTCAAATTGGAACAAAATACATTACCACATGATATTTCAGTCTAGTATCGTATGGGCGATGCAATGCATTTTTAAACTGTTTAATCTTTCTCTGCCTAATTGTTCTCTAATGTGATTATTGCCATTGGATCTTGAGCCCTATAATTTTTTATGCTACACATTTCTTAATATGCCAATGAGCCCTGTAATTTCGTATGTTGCACAATTTTTAATATGGAAGGCTAACAATACTTGATCTGAAACACAATTCTTGTATCATATAATTATACTTGCTTATAATTTTGGATGTTCCCAACCGTAGATGCATCTACCTTGTGCACTATAGCACAATAACTTATTTTCTTATATTTAATATAATACTGAACTTCACATGTGGGACCCATAACTTCTAAGAAACTGATTGGTGAGAAAATTATAGAGCTGTGTGAAGGATACACCATTCTAGAAGTAAATTAACCAATTCCTTTGGCTTCTTTAGATTATTCTTACATTCCTTAGTAGCTCTTTTGCATTTGATTCTTTCCCTAAAATATGTTTATTATGGGTTAGTTAAAAGACCTCTAGCTATGTCTAAGTTTCCATGCCCTTAAGCAAAGTTATTTTTACCTTGTCCTAAATTTTGGATTGAAGTGTTGATATAAGTCTTTATTTCCCTCTAAAATTGCAAAATGCAATAGGTGGTATACTTTTCTTCATTAATTATGCTTCAAAGTGACTTGTTCACATTTCCCATTATGTCCTTTGTTTTTAATGTGTTTAATGGAGAGATTCAGCCATCCCTAATCAATAAGCATTGCTATTTTTTGAATTATAAGAGGTAGATTTGTGCATATGTATGGATGTCCATTCAAAGCATTTCTTATAGAATGAATTTATACCTACCCTAGGTATTGTTGTTTTTTTGCCTATAGTAATTTAGTTCAGTTGAAGTAAGAAATTCTAGATTAGGAAAATATATAAAAAAAAAAGGTTATTGGAATTCAATTACTTGAACAAATGAACATATGTATAATTTGATGGGTCTATAGTGAATCAGCACCAAGGTGCTAAGGATGCCATCACCAACAACCATGGCAAAAGGGCTATAAGAAACAAATTAATTTTAGTGTTTTATAGATGGAATGACATTCAACAAAAGATAGGTATCAAAGGTTACTAATGAAATTGGCAGGGCCAAATCTACAAAAAAAAACAAAGGGGCAGGTACTAAAGCCGTCCACGACACTTGTTGATTATTGAAAGATTCCACTCAATTTCATAACAATGATTTTATTTCCTTTGAATTTACCCTCAAATTAAACTTACTGCAAAATCGTAAGAACAATTTTTATTATTATTTTTTTCTTATTTATTCATTTAATTAATTAAGGTTTTCGAGGTATTTGATTATATGTGATAATTTTTATTATAAAATATAAAAAAATTATGCTAATTTTCGATTTAAATAGATGTGATTGGAGTAATGAATATCAATTATGTCTCGTTTATGTTTAAATAGGTGTGACCTTAGATCCACAAGTTGATTTGGTGACTTAAATATAACCATCCCTTTTTCTTGAGTTTTTTTTTCTCACAATTAATTGAAGCCATTTTTAGTCAAAATAGGTCCACTAATAACTTAAAAACATGAAAAAATGACAAATGATGTTGAATTATATGCATCTTTTTTTCAAATCCACTTCAATTATGTGTATTAATTATACTTGATTAATCTCAATTTTCCAACTAATTAAACCCATCGAGTAATTAGGTCAAGCAAGTGCGTAACTAGGGTATTAGCTCCCTAAAAGCCCAATTGCAACCTATTAGAATATATTGTGTCTTGATAAACTATAAGATAATGACTTTCTTAAGGACACGTGACTATCTTAAGGGGATGTGACTATCTTAAAGGGATGTCACACCCATTTTTTCTTTTTATTGTCCTTAATTAGGCTTTATTGGCTTGATCAAGTGTTTGATTTGTGATTTATGAGTCTTGTTAACCTACTTACAACCAAATACTTGGAATATGGGCTCACTTGTCTGAAATTATTTGTTTCATTGAATTAATCTAGAATTTGGCTCAATTGGAAGTGTAATTGGGATTAATCAATCCATGAAAACCTAATTTCAACCATTAAACATGAATTGGGACTCCATTACATCCATTTTCACTCTTGATGGAACTAATGAAGTGAGTGAAAGAATTAGGTATGCAATAAGATCTAATCAATCCCTCAAACAACATTTTTTATGTAAGATGTTTTTAATCATTGTGTGTGATATTTCATATGTCAATATCCTCACAACTCTCACTATCTATCAATGATGTGAGGTTGTAAAATTAATTTTGACAATTGTTGTGATGGATGTCATCTGTTTGTCTAAATTCTTAGAGGACAAACATGTAGCTCAACTCTATTTCTATAATACAACAATAGTAATAAACTCTCAACAATTTTGAATCATGCCAAATCAAGGCACTTGAACACTTCCAATCAAATATCTAGCACATGAGGACATGCTTTCTCATAGATCAAAAGGACTATGCTAATATTGTTGTGATGAATAGGGCCCATGGCATAAATGTATTGAATAAAAAAATATCTTATGGATTTTGAGGGACCTTCCATTCATAACATGCTACATTAATCTAAAGAAGGTTCAAATGAAGAAAAATAAAAATAAACCAATCCATGTGAGGATCCTTCCTGATACAAAAAATGAGGCCAAACTTTTTGGAGGCCATAACTTTTGATCTATTTGAGTTATCCTTCGCACCAAAACTACTGTCTCAAAAATATCAATGCATAAATAATTTTAGGATTATGGGTTTGGTGTTTAGGGTTTAATGTTTTAGTTTTAAAGTTTTGGGGTCATATTTTAGTGTTTAAATTTTAGGGTTTGGGATTTGATGCTTGGGTTAGGGTTTAGGGTTTTTAGGTTCACATTTAAGGTTTAATGTTTAGGGTCTAAGGTTCAAGATTTTGGTCTTGGGTTTAGGTTGATGGTTCAGGGTTTGGGATTCAATGTTTAGTATTTAGGACTTAAGCTTTAGGATTTGGGTTTTAGTGTTTATGATTTAGTTATTAGGGTTTGGTGTTTATGGTTCTACCTTAAGGGATTTAGATTTAGTGTTTGATTTTAGGTATTTGGTTTTGGGGTTGAGTTTAAAATTTGAAATTTAGAGTTAATTTTCAAGGTTTATGCCTTATTTTTATGGTTTTAGGCTGAGGGTTAAGAGTTTAGGGATTAAGTGTTAGGGTTTAGATTTGGAATTTAGAATTTATGATTTAGAGTTTATGATTTGTGTTTTAGCATTTAGGGTTAGGGGATAAGGGTTTAGGGATTATTTTTTAGGGTTTTGGGTTAGGGGTTTAGGTTTTGGAGAGTAGTGTTTGGGGTGTAGGGAATAGGTTTTATAATTTAGGGTTTATAATTCAAGGTTTGGGGTTCACATCTTGTGATTTAGGGTTTTGGGTTTGGTGTCAAGTTTTAGTGTTTAGTATTTGGGGTTTAGGTTTAATATTTTATTGATTGGGAGTTAGAGTTTAGGGTTTGGGATTTAGGTTTTGAGGTTTAGGATTTAGGTTTTAGGGTTTAGTGATTAGGTTTAGTGTTTATTGTTTAAGTTTCATTTTTAGGGTTTAGGGTTCAAAGTTTATAGTTTAGTATTTGGGGTTGATTGTTTAGGTTCCAACATTTAAGATTTAATTTTTAGGGTTTATATTATTAGGATTTAGGGTCTATGGTTTTGGGTTTGAGGACTTGTTGTTTAAGCTTCAAATTTCACGGTTTAGGGTTTAATGCTTAGGTTTTTAGGATTAAGGTTTAGGGGTCAAGGTTTTAGGTTTGGGGTATAGGTTTTGGGGTTCAATGTTTAGGGTTTAAGGTTCTTGATTTTGTATTTTGTATTTTTTGTTTAGGTTTTAGTGTTTAATATTAAGGGTATATGTTTAAGGGTTTATGGTTTAGTGTTTAAGATTTAGGATTTTAGGTTTATAGTTTGGGTTCATGGTTTAGGGCTTACATTTTAGGTTTTAAGTTTTAGGTTTTAGGGTTAATTTATTAAGGTTAAGGGTTTAATGTTTAGGTCATAGGGTTTAGGTTTATGGTATATGATTTAATGTTCATGGTTTAGGGTATATGGATTACGGTTTGGGGTTTAGGGTTTAATATTTAGTGTTTAATGTTTATTGTTCAGGGTTTAGTGTTATGGGTTTATGGTTAATGGTTAATGGTTTAGGTGAAAATGGAGTGTACTAGGGTGATTAACTACAATTGTATCTATTACGAGTGATAATATCATGACTATAGGAAAATATCATGTACAAGTGACTGCATACCTACATGTATTAGTAGGTTTAGTGTTTGTTGTTTAAGTTTCTTTTTTAGGGTTTAGGGTTCAAAGTTTATAGTTTAGTATTTGGGGTTGATTGTTTAGGTTCTAGCATTTTAGATTTAAGATTTAGGTTTTATAGTTTTAGGATTTAGAGTCTATGGTTTTAGGTTTTAAGTTTTATGGTTTAGGCTTCAAATTTCATGGTTTAGGGTTTAGTGCTTAGGGTTTTAGGATTAAGGTTTAGGGGTCAATGTTTTAGGTTTAGGGTATAGGTTTTGGGGTTTAGGGTTTAAGGTTCTTGATTTTGTATTTTGTGTTTAGGTTTTAGTGTTTAAGATTAAGGGTATATGTTTAAGGGTTTATGATTTAGTGTTTAAGATTTAGGATTTTAGGTTTATAGTTTGGGTTCATGGTTTAGGGCTTACATTTTAGGTTTTAGGTTTTAGGGTTTAGGGCTAATGTATTAAGGTTAAGGGCTTAATGTTTAGGGCATAGGGTTTAGGGTTTTGTTATATGATTTAATATTCTTGGTTCAAGGTTTATGGATTAGGGTTTGGGGTTTAGGGCTCAATATTTAGGGTTTAATGTTTATTATTTAGGGATTAGTGTTATGATTTTATGGTTAATGGTTTAGGTGGAAATGGAGTGTACTAGGGTGATTAACTACAATTGTATCTATTATGAGTGATAATATCATGACTATAGGAAGATATCATACAAGTGACTGCATACCTACATGTATTACTAGGTTTAGTGTTTGTTGTTTAAGTTTCTTTTTTAGGGTTTAGGGTTCAAAGTTTATAGTTTAGTATTTGGGGTTGATTGTTTACGTTATACTATTTAGGATTTAAGATTTAGGTTTAATGGTTTTAGGATTTAGCATCTATGGTTTAGGGTTTGAGGTTTTATGGTTTAGGCTTCAAATTTCATGGTTTAGGGTTTAGTGCTTAGGGTTTTATGATTAAGGTTTAGGGGTCAAGGTTTTAGGTTTGGGGTATAGGTTTTTGGGTTCAGTGTTTAGGGTTTAAGGTTCTTAATTTTGTATTTTGTGTTTATAATTTAGTGTTTAAGATTAAGGGTATATGTTTAAGGGTTTATGGTTTAGTGTTTAAGATTTAGGATTTTATGTTTATAGTTTGGGTTCATGGTTTAGGGCTTAAATTTTAGGTTTTAAGGTTTAGGGATAATGTATTAAGTTTAATGGTTCAATGTTTAGGGCATAGGGTTTAGGGTTTTGGTATATGATTTAATGTTCATGGTTCAGGGTTTATGGATTAGGGTTTGGGATTTAGGGTTTAATATTTAGGGTTTAATGTTTATTCTTTAGGGTTTAGGGTTAGATGTTTATGTTTAATGGTTAATGATTTAGGTGGAAATGGAGTGTACTAGGGTGACTAACTACAATTGTATCTATTATGAGTGATAATATCATGACTATAGGAAGATATCATGACCACATACCTACATTTATTATGAGTGATTAAATAAAATTATGAGTTGAGGCTTATTTATCCACGGTTTGAATTATTTAGATTATTCTATATGAATCAATATAGGTTATTATTTCAGAAGCTTTGAATATTGGTATTTTATTATTGTGATAGTATTTGGTTTCATTACTTCCTCAAAAATAATATTGCATGTTTTATCAGGGATCATAACTCCTCAAAATATTAAGCTATTGGATTACTTCAAGAAGCATCACCCAACTATCCTCATTGAATTTGGAATCATTCATAATTTTATTGATCCTGAGGTGGCTAAGCATGCATCTTGTTATGTGTATCCATGCAATAATTTTGAGGTGAAAGTAGTTAAAGGAGGAACAATGGTTCGCAAATGAAAATTTGAGAATGTCCAAGTTTCTATGTGTGATTTTAGTATCAAATATAATCCCATATTGTTATGAAGTTGTGACATCATCTTAGGAGCTTGGTGGCTTCACTTGTTGGGACCCATCCAAAAATAATTCTATGAATTATGGATGTAATTCACAATCACAATGAAAAAATATGTTCTTAAAGGAATGACACCATGAACCATTCAACTTATTAGTTTTCATGGCATGGCTAAGATATTAAAATGGTTTATTTAAGGGTGGTGTCTAAACTTTGTTCAGTTTACATGATAAACACAAGGACATCAACAAAATTCATGGATATATAGTTGATTCTTCATAAGTAATCTTATAGGTTAGAAAAAACTCAATGATCATACCTAAAATGCTAACATGATCATGCAATATAACTCATACTAGGTGTTCAATCATAAAACATTTGGCCATATCGATATCCACACTTATATAAAATTCTGATTGAGAATATGGTCCAAGAATTACTTAATGCAGGGGTCACTCGGCCATGTGTATGCCAATATTCCTTGCTAGCAGTCTACATTTATAAAATGGACTGGTCTTAGAGGTTGTGTGTGTATTTCCCTAAGTTTTTAAAACTTATAATCAAGGTTTATTTTCCCACTTATGTGATTGAAAAACTACTAGATTAATTTCATGGGGTTTGCTGCTACTCCAAGTTGAATCTATAGTTTGATTACCATCATATTAGCTTATGGAAAAAAACACATCCTTTCCAACTCAGGATGACTACTATGATTTCTTGGTGAGTTATAAAGTTTAATATTATTGTTTTTATAATATTATTTTACTACTTTTCTTAAATATTCTATTTTATTTTTAATATTGAACTTGTTTCTAAAATTTTACAATGAAAAAAATTGCATATAGTTTTTATAATCTCTAATCTTAAGTTTGTTGCCATTTTCTCACATTAGGGCCATTTTCAAATAATATTACTACCCTTATCAATCTTTTTTATAATAAATATCTTACCACCACTTCATTTAATTACTACCCAGTCATATTAAATATCAATAATTTGGTGTTACCCTAGAGTGATAGCTTAAGCTTATAGTATACACTATAATATGTGACCACATATAATTCATATTATAATCTAGGGTTAAATGTTCACTTTTGTATTAAATTGGTAATCATTTCATAGTCGTGAAATATTATTTTATTATTTTTTTGGAATGGTTTATTTTTTTTAAATATTTAACTTGATTCTAAAGTTTCATAATTTTTTTTGCATATAATTTTAATAATATCAACTGTTAGAGTTCTTAATGAACTCACCCAAGGCCTCTCCAATATTGAATTAATGAAAAATAAAATGTGAATGTGTTACACACAAAGAATAAACTATGTATTCAAATGCTTAATACAATGAGAAGTCCTCTCAAATCCATCTCCCTCATTTCTAATTTTAGTGCACTCCAAGAGTGTATCTTATATAAGAAGATAAGGCATGAGTGGAGGAATAAATAATTAGATGGACCTCCCAATATGAGAAGTGGTGAGACCATTGTCTCCAACTAAAGAGTCAGTGATGAGGCCATTATCCCCCATTGAGGAGTGACCAGGGCCCATGAGAACAAAACACGTGTAAAACAGATTAAGTCCCAAACAAGTTTAACTAAATTTAAGTAAATTAATCTAACACTTGAGTCCCTTAAGTAAATGTTAGGGAGATTAAACACACATAAAAATAGGTCCCAACTACTAGGCCTGATAAGGTACCCATGTACAAAAATAAATGCAATTTAAAGCTAAGCATCCCTATGGATGCCAATCCATCTTGTCGGAGTACATGGATATTGAGTCACTATAACTGCTAAGATAAAGTAGGTATTGGTGCTAAATATGATGATCACTCAAAAATGAGTATAGCTCTCCAAAATAATAGGTATAAGAATGAACCCGAGGGAACATTTCTTGAACACCCTCCCTCAATGTTAAAATGGGACAAGATGGCAATGGATATCTCTATGAAAAAAGGTTGGCTGAAATGATGACAAGTGAACACAAATATTAGTGTAAACTACACATGGGTGTCACTAAGGAAAACATAAAAACTAAGAATAAGTATGCCACTCCAAGAGATGTATGAGTGTTCATCAACCTACTAACACTAGAATCCATCAGAATAACTTTGTTATAAATTATCATAGACTATCAATAGGCAAAAGAGATGGTAAAGATACAACTGAGGAGAAAAACTTGATAATAGTGAAGAAGTTCCTAAAGATGAAAGCACACATGCATAGACACATGCTATGGCACTATATTAGTGTAACTAAAATATATCCCAGTGAGAATGAGACATGAATAGTTCTTAGATTGGTTCTAAAAAACAAAGTGCCTAATAAGATACCCATGTATAATGGAGGAATCTAAAAAACTGTCAAAAGGGGTGCAAAGCAATAATGTATAAGTGTGTACCAAAATTCACAACTATTGAACAAGGAGCTCAAACAATAAATGAGGTTAAAAAATTAGGAGGAGAAATGTGTGTTCAATAAAGATAAATAGTAGAAGAACGATATTTGTACTGCCTTTGCCAAGAATGTTATTGACGCCATTAAAAATTATCTAAGAACCATGGAAAATGAAGATGAATGGTGGATTAATATAACTACATAAGAGTGTGTGCAAAGCACATAAGATAAGAATGTGAGTTAACATTTGTATGTGTGTTAGGTTGATCATGTTTAACAACTGTAATCTTAGGTTTCTAAGCTTGAGTGAAGGTGAAGGCATCTCCATAAGAGAAGGCATGGTGGTAATTAAGGGGCTTTAAAGGACATAAGTAACACACTAAAATTATACAAAAGTAGACAATATGCAAACCATGAGTGCACAAAAAATAACTACAAGGCACAATATATAAAAGTGTTGTAAATAAGTGTGGAGCTAAAAATAGAGCATTACATTTTTTGACTGAAGAGTGTGGCAAGTGGTGTAAAAAACCATGATGAATGTTGTGAAATACACTCAAAAAAATCATCACCGAATAAATGACAAGCTACATGATGTTAGACTTTGTCAAAAATGCATTCATAGAATACAATGTGGGGCCATCCTACTACATGAAAATGTTGATATTAGGCTGCACTAAACTAGATACTCTTAAGAAAACTACCCTGGCCTCAAACCTATTTAACTAAATAATTTCTCCAGCAATCAAGGTGATGTTTAGTTTATTATTGAATTTAAAAAATTGTTAACTTTTAGTGTCATATGTTATAAACCATTATAATTATAAAAAATAGGTTCTTATAAACTATTACTTTCAAAATATAAATTAACTTCATTTAAATTCTAAAAACTCAAAATTATGTCACACAATTTAATCAAGGGTGGAAACACCAATTTATATATTATTTTTTATGATGACCTTCAAATTCAACTGCGGTTGGTTATTGTCCACTCTTTTTAACGAGGGATAGAAAATCTCTAGAATAAATTACAAATAAAATCTATGGAAGCCTTGGAGATGGATATCCATTCCGTAGTTACACGGGCTTAGTTTACAACATAGGATTGAAATTATTGATATTATCATATTATTTTGTAATTGAAATTCAACATTTAACTTCCAAAAATGATATCTTAAGAAACTATTTAATCATTAACATATGCAAACTTTCTAGACATTGCATATGTATAGTTCATTTTGACCACTCTATAACTATGACTAATGTCTTTTGAATTTAGAATATTTCACATGACAATCACCAACACATCTTTCCACTCTTTTAAATTGAGCAGCACTGACAAAAGTACAATTTTACTCTACAATTACATCTTACATATAATGTCTCTATCTGTGAATGGTTTTCATTTTTCCCCTACCACTTATATCCATATTTCAAACATTGGAAACTAAAATCTAACTTAAAACCTCAAAAAATAATGTTATACAAAACCGCTCCACTATTAACATAATATTCACAATGAATATTTTTGTCCCTTGAGTATGAAATCATGAAAAAAACAACACATTTATAGTTAGTGCGACTAAGAGATACATGTGGAGAGAAAGAAGAAAATATTTCTTCAATTACAATCGAAAATTTTAACATAAAAAATGTTATTAACAGTGGGAAAATAAAAAAAATACATAGTAGAACTGGGAAAATAATAATAAGTGGATCTCCCCTTTGCATGCAATGTAATTTGTTTAAGTTTTAAATTTTATATAAGCTCATACTCATGATATTTTACATTTCATGCCATTCTCGTGTTTTTAATCATACCTTTACCATAGTGCAATTGTCATTTCCAATCCCATGCAAAGCAAGGTTGCTACCTAATCCAAACTAATTCAGCCATTCTCGTGTTTTTAAGGATTGAAATTCCAATTGAATTTGTAATATTTTGAACTCTATCTAGATGTTGATTATGGAAAGATTCCATTCAAATGAAACTTATTGTAAAATCATTTGATTTTTTTTTCAAATTATTTATTTATTTATTTATTTAAGGTTATCGAGCCATTTTGTTACACTAAACAATTTTCATTATGGATTAGAAGTAATTTATGCTAATTTTAGACTTAAATAAGTGTGATTAGAGTAATGTATGTAAATTATGTCTCATTTACATTTTATCGGGGGTGCCTTGAGTTCCACATGTTGATTTGGTGACCTAAATACAATCATCTTTTTTGTTGAGATTTTTTTGGTACAGACTTTCATTTCTTTGCTCACAACTATCAAGGCCTTTTTTAGTTGAAATAGGTCCACTAATAAATTTTGAACACAAAATATTGACAAATGATGTTGAACAATATGCACCTTTTTTTCAAATTCACCTCAATTATTTACATCAATTATATTTGATTAGCCTCAATTTTCCACCTAATTAAACCAATTGAGTAACTAAGTCAATAAGGTGTGTAATTAGGGATATTAGCTCCCTACAGTCCCAATTGCACCTAGCTAGTATATATTGGGATTTAGGAACCATATGATCATAACTTTCTTAAGGGGATATGACTATTTTAAGGGAATGTTGCACACATCCTTGACGATGCCCCTAATTAAGCTATATTGGCTCAATCAAGTATTTGCATTGTGATATATAAGTATTGGTAACCTACTTATAACCAATTACTTTGAATTAGGGATCACTTGTCCCAAATTATGTGTTTTATTGAATCAAGATATAATTTGGCTTAGTTGGAAGTGTCATTGGGAGTAATCAATCCACACAAATACAATTTCAACTATTTAGCATGAATTGGAAATCCATTACACCCAATTGCACCCTTGATAAAACCAATGAAGTGAGTGAAATAATTAGGTATGCAATCATATATAATCAATCCCCTCAAATAACAGTTTTTAATGCAAGATGCTTTCAATCACTATGTGTGTGATTTCATGTGTTAATATCCTCACAACTCTCACTATATCTCAGTAATGTGAGGTTGGTAAAATTAATTTTGACAAGTTGTTGTGATGAAAGCAGTTTGTTTCTCTAAATTATTAGAGCATAAATATGAATCTCAACTCTATTTTTAAAATCCAATAGTAGCAAGAAACTCTCAATAGTTTTGATTCATGCCAAATCAAGGCACTTGAACACCTCTAATCAAGCACCTAGTGCATGAGGAGATGGTTTCTTATGGAGTAAAAATAATATGCTAAAATTTTTGTGACAAATACAGCTCATGAAATAAATATGTAAAATAAAAAATAACTTCTGGATTTTGAGGGACCTTCCATGCATAATATACTACATGACTCTAAAAAAAGCTCAAATTGTGAAAAATAAAAATAGAACTAGTCCATTTGAGGACCCTTCCTCAAAAAATTTAGTGGATGTTTTAAAAGGGATCATAACTCCTCAAACTATGAAGAAATTAGAGTAATTCAAGGGGCATCACTTAGAAAACCTCATTGAATTTAGAATCACTCATAACTTTATTGATCTTGATGTGGCTATGTACGTAGCTTGTTATGTGTATCCATGCAATAATTTTGAGGTGATGGTAGTTAAAGGAGGAACATTGATTTACAAATGAAAATTTATGAATGTCCAAGTTTTCATGGGTGATTATAATATCAAATCTAACATGTTTCACCTATCATTAGGAAGTTGTGACATCATCTTGAGAGCTTAGTAGATTCACTATTTGGGACCCTTCTTACATTAATTCTATGAATTATGGATGCAATTCATAGTCACAAGGAGAAAATCCATTCTTAAAAAAATGACACCTGGACCCACTTAGCTTATTAGTTCTCACCACATTACGAAGATAGTAAAAGGGGACTATTTAAGGGTGGTGGAAAAACATTGTTCAACTTACATGATAGAGACAAGGACGTCAATAAGATTTGTAGATTTATAGTTGATTCTTCATTCTAAATATTATAGGTTATAACAACCTAAATGAGCTTTCCCACAATGCTCACATAATCATATAATATAACTCATACTAGGTGTTAAGTTGTTAAACATTTAGCCATATCAATATACCTACTTGTAAAAAAAATTGATTGAGAATATGGTCCAATAATTACTTCATGAATTGGTCACTTGACCTTGTTTACACCAATATTCCTCCTTAGTGGTCTTTATTTAGGAAAAATATTGTTCTTTGAGGTTATGTGTGGATTTTCCTAAGATTTAAAAACTCAAAATCAAGGTCAATTTTCCCACTTAGGTGATTGAAAAACTACTAGATTAATTTCATGGGGTTTACTTAGTCTCCAATTTAAATCTGTGGTTCAACTACCATCATTTTTTCATATGGGAAAAATATATCCCTAAGACAACTTTCAAACTTGGGATGACTACTATGAGTTCTTGGTGATGCCATCTTACCTCATGAAAACTCTCTCAACATTTGAAAGTCTAATAAACTAGATTTTATGGCTTTGACTTTGAAAATTCATCTTGTTTTTCTTCTATGGCATTCTGGTATTCAATGAAATTTGGTAATTCAATCCAATGCACTTACACCGAAACCTATAACTCCTACCCAATAATCAATAATATGAAAAATGCTCCAAGTGCACTTTTGGTATAAAATAGGTTGAATGTACTTTGATCATATTTTATTATTGGATGTAGTTAAATTGGATTCTGAGTAAATTGAGGACATTAAAAATTGGCCAAAACCTAAAACCCTTAGAAATCTTTGAAGATTTTCACATCTCACTACCCATTATTGTAAATTTGTCAAATATTAAAGTAATTTATGCTATTATCTCTGACATGTTATGGAAGAATTCTTTTGCCTAATTTGAACCAGTAAAGAGTGCCTTTCCATTTCTCAAACAAGTCATGTCTATTGCACCTCTGTCAGTAATGTCATATTTCACCAAATAATTTGTAATAGAAAGTGATGCTTTAGGGATAGTAATTGTCATAATATTCATGCAAAAGGGTGACCCTTAACCATTACTAAAAAAATGTTATTAGGTAGGAATCTACCCTAATGCATATATGAAAAGTAAATGTTATCCATTATCCATCTCATAACTCACTGGTAGCCATAAGAATGCTTCCTAAAAGTTCTCAACATATGTTGTCGACCTCTAACTTTATCTATTTAACACCACTTGAAAGTTTCCTACTAAAAGCATGATCACTTTATATTTCATGGTAAGTATTCTATCTATTTATGTTTCACATTTTAAAACTTTTCATGGGGTTCCTTGTAAATAATAAATAAAATTTATAGTTCTCCATACAGGATCACATCCGTATCTTAATTTATTCTAATGTTACTTCAACTCAAGACTATTTAGCTAAATAATTTCTTCAACAATCAAGGTCAAGTTTATTTTATTATTTAATTTATATTTAATATTTAAATTTTAGTAAGTATCCAACGTTATAATCCATTATAATTATAAAAATAAGATCTTATAAATTAAATTCTTTTAAATTATGAAAACTCAAATTATGTCACACAATTTACTCCTTGGTTGAAATACCATTTATATTTTAGGATGACCTTCAAATTTAACTATGATTGGGTAATGTCAACTTTTTTTTATGGGGGATATAAAATCTATAGAATAAATGACAAATAAAAGCTTTAAAATCATTGGAGATGGATATCCATTTCATAGTTATAGGAGCTAAGCTTACACCATAAGATTTGGTATGATATTTTGATTGGTGAGCTTGGAAAAAATGTTCACCATGCACACTTTACATACATGAATTAGATACCTTGCCCTTTCATATTTCATGGATAATCCCTCAAAATAATATACTAAAAGTTTCCCTTAGGGTGTAAGGAATGTAGAATTTATTTATTCTCATTTGTAGAGTATATTGCATGTTTAAGTGTTTCCATTTTGAGTGTATGATGTGGACACCCCATAAATTTATTGAAAATAATTCACTTATTATTTAAATTAGTGACTCATCTACCATGATATTCACATTCTATCAACAACTATTCCCTCTTATGCACCATGTGGCATGTATTTTGCATAAAATTTGGAACTCACTTCAACTGCACCCTTTTCTCACTATCCTAGTCACTTTTAACTTTTTACCTAGCTCACTTTTGGATTTTAAATCATTTGGTTTACTTTCTCAGGACCCCTAATGCATATTCAAACTTTTCCTTGCATGTTTTAGTTGTCAAGGCTTTCCCAAACTAAAGTAGAGTTTGATGTGGCTCAAGCATTCATAATTTATTCACCCAAGTTCAACTCATTATACACCTGAGCTCAAAATAAATTATTGTTTAGACAATAAAAACTCACCCTAACCCCAAGTAAAAATATAAAGGAGTTAAGTCTTTATCATTCTTGGACTCACTCAGTATCTACCAATGTATTTGAGTGCATAGGGCCTGGGCTTAATGAGAGGAAGGCATGAAACCAAATAAAGGCTATCACATGGCCCTTGCTAGTCCCAACCCATCCTAAGCTAATAGGGCAAACATATCCCAAGATGAATGATTGAGCTAGGAACTAATTGGATATAGGCTAGTAGGCCAATGAAGGCCCATGACAAATAAAATTATGACACTTGTGAAGTGAAGTGAATATCTGAGAAACATGAAAGGGGTTTGAAAGGAAGTAAAGAAGTATATGTGGATCCCATAGAAAGTAATATTTAGCCATGTATCAAATGCAAATTATGGCTAGGAGATATAACACCCAAGTCTAAAATGTGATGTGTGGCGACCCCTCATTGGTCATGGGGTGGAAAACCACATAGACCTCAGGATCAATGATATAATGGTATGTGTAGGGATGTAATCCCAAATTGTCAGTTTTGATAGTCCTTAGGAATGCCTAGAACTAACAAAAGGTGAGCATGTGGCCCTTTCCATCCCCAACCCTTTCCTGGGATGGTAGAGAATTAAAATCTCAGGGGGATTGAATGTGTAATCATCTAAAAGTGGTAAGTGGATGCTAAGAGTGTCACTTGAGTTACCATGTTCCTAGCTTAGCCCTAGACCTATCCTAGATACTTAGACACACCTTTTAGTCATTGAGTAGACCATGGTCACCCACAATCAACTAGAACATAGTCCCAAGACTATCTTCTCAGATCTCGACCCAACTTGTTAAGTATTATACCCAGTGGACATTAGCACCACATTTGGGACACTATAGCCACATGGTGATAGTGTCCCCAATTGGGTGCTACTATCCTTATCCATATCTTTTCCAAACATATACATTTTAAAATGTGTGCCTCTCCTAAGGTTTCCCTAAGTGTATTTTCTTATCCACACAAGATATATAACTTTATAAACGCAAAATCACATTCAAACCAAAGATAAGTTGAGAAAAAAGAAGGTATTTGATCCCTATTATGTTTCAACTCTACATTTTACCATATACAATAGCCCTAAGCCCAGTTTTAAAAGATTTAAAATATCAAGAAGATTCAAGGCATCCAATTCCACTCTCATTATACCATTCACTCACACTTTCATCAAGCATTAGGTGGGAGAACTACATTGGGCTTGATCCCTCTTCGGAGTATTGGTATATAGGAAATTCTCTTCATAGAATGGTGTTGAGGATATTCAGCCTATCCTGCTAATGAACACATAATTATTGCTCATGCCATAATTTTAAGGAGGATTAGGTTTTTCACACTAAATATGGTTTTCCAATCATAACATGGATTTAATAGGTTTCATGTACACAGGAATAGGACCTAAAAAAATAGGTGTAGGTGCTCCTACAAAACAATAACAATCCTATAAAGGGAACATTACCACCACTTTAGGGACACTAAAACAACATGACACTACTATCTATATGGGCTGTTATTATCCAGTGAACAAATAGATTTTAGAATCCTGTTGATGTCATTCATAACTATCTAGATCCTAGTTTTTAGAACCCAAATCATCCATGATTAATACTTTCTAGATAAGTCTATATTTATGCCTATTTATTACTATTTTTAGAAAGTTAAATAAGATCAAATGCTATAACAAATTAGTGATTAGTTATTGTAATTTATTTAAGTTATTTAGATATCTTAGCCCTTTAATCCAAACATGTGATTTATATAGTTAAACCCTAAAATGTTAAATCATTTGGTAAAATCAACTTACTTTAAACATTTCTTAAAACCCTATTTTTTCCTAGGGTTTACCTTTTATGCATTTTTATAAATAAGACTAGGGTTACAAATTCCTATTTTACTAATTTTTTGTGCATAACCTATCCCACTTAATTATTACTACATTAGGGTGTCATTTATTTAAATATTTCTTTAACGCACCCTAATTCAAAACCCTTGTAATACCAAACCCTAGGGTCTACATTTCCTTAATTTAAATTTTAGATTCACATTTATTCTATAATCATGATCATAATGATAGAAGAAATTAATCACTTTTTGTTGCAATTTTTAACACTTTCATTTGCATGATTTTTCCATTTAATTAGAAATGAACTCATAAAATAAATTAACACATTTATTGATAGTTATTATTATCAAATGCAATATCTATCATATTTCATAGGATCTTATCTTTCTTCTATGTGTAATAGAATTAAGACATTATTCTTTAATCACATAGGCATATGTATACATGATGCTTCATATCGACTAAAATGTTTTTCATGTTGTATTATTTATTTTACATGTTATCTTTCTTCTATATGAAATACACTTAATATAATATTCTTCCAACATAGATAACTTAGTAAATCAAATAATAGTTATACTACATAAAATAAATCAATCTACCTCAGATGCATTTTACTCTTTGGTTCATTGTCATTCCTTTCGCATCATTCCAAAACATATCAAAACATCATTAATCTCATTTATCCCTCCTCCTTCTCAATCATAAACATCCAATCAACATCTCACATCTACTTTTAGCTCTATGATATTAGTAGATCTTGCAGTCTAGGTTATGATATCTTCATCTAGTCCTAAAGCTTGATAGGTTTGCAACACCGATGAGTATAGATCTATGGATCATAGTAATACTCTATTGATTAAAATTTCCACTTAAGATCTTTTATATCACTCCAACGCATACAAAGATATTTTGTATGCAACGCTTTGTGATACTTAGGAACCTCAAAGATTTGATCTTAGCTATGTGGCTTCTATTATCAACACTGTGAAATTGATAGAATAACATAATTATTTTGAGAGAGAGGACCTTCCACCTTATCACATGATAAATCTACATCTACCTCTTTATATTGTTATATTTTAGATTTTGATGAAGTACTAATAACCCTTCATATAGTATTATTTATAAAAATAAATCTCTCAAATTATCTAATTGATATATGAATCTATTAAAATTACTTACCCTTCTTCCCAAAATTAATTGGCTTAAATACACCACACAAGACCATGGAAAAATGAATTAGTTATGATGTTTTTGCCTTAGTTAGACAAATATTCTTTCAAAATTTGGAATTTATCAATCATACGATGCAAAAGTAAATCCAATTAAATATGAAGATCTTGATCCTTACTCTAATACATGTGTTACAAACAATTGGTAAGGACTATATGTTCTTTCACTAATTATTCAATTCTTCTTTTGGTCTATGTGTTCTACTCTAATAGTTCAATAAATGGTTCCTTAATGATGTAAAATTAGAGTGTGTTCTCTTTAGGAATGTTAGTGATTTTAGATCCTAAATGCATTAAAATATTTGTGTACTCATAAAATTTGAAAATTAAAAATAAAACCTTATTAGCATGATAATTGACAATCAAAATCTGGGAAAGACAAAAAACACAGAACATAAAACAAACAAATAAAAAAATGGGAAAAGGGCCCAACAAAACAAAATTATGATGATTGTGTAGGTTCAATCTTAGTAAATGATACCACAAAATCCTAAATTATTGTTTTTGACATTCTAAGACTATTGAGGATAGTACCAACAAAAAATAGTCAATTTGTAAGTTTTCAAGCATTCTAAATCAAATGGCTCATATATTATTATATATTTGAAGTGAACATAATGTAAAGTTTTAAGGAAATAAAAGGAAATATGAGGTTTGACTTAAGTGAAAAAATTTCAATCTAAACCAGTTATCCATATGCACATAAACAAACTAATACAATAAAAAATAAATAATCATGCACAGAAAATAGGTGTCTAAATTTTATAATAAAGACACTGTAATTGATTTTTTCCCTAGAATAAGCCAATATTGTTAAGGGGTAATAACACCACCACCTAAATTAGATAGTTTTTCTAATTACTATGTATAAATTGTATTCAAAACAAATTTTGTATAAGTAATAATATTCATATAGATTAATAAAAATTTTAAATCTTTATTTTTATTTTAATATTTTAGTGTTTATCAATGAAAACAAGATAAAATGATTTAATAAGGAAGATATACCATTCACCAATACAAAATATTAATTCATATTTGTCTTAGTGTAATAATCACACATGTTATGTTTTTCAAATTTATGAATGTTTATCCTTAATATGTAGACCTGTACTTGATTATGTGCAAAATTTGAGTGTCTGATTGTGTATAGACTAGATCAAATCCTACACTATCTATATAATGGGAGAGATTAGATTTAATATGATTTAAACACTATTCATGTCATTATGTTTCATTTGTGATTTGTGATACTTTTTGGAATATGTAACTTTATGTATCATTGCACCTCTAAATGTCATATCTGAACTTTTATCGCATTAGTGGATAGAATTGATTGATTTTCTCTTTGCAATGTATTTCACCTAGATTACCAAAATATTTTAGATAAAAGGAGGATGGAATATGTGGTTATGTCAAATAATGATAAATTTTGTTTCAAATATATATCCTACATGCTAGAATTATATCCCTCATAGTTCATGTGCAATGTGAATGGATGGTTGAGAGAAGAAGCTTTGCCTTCTCTCTCTAAATGTGATTATAACTACATATGTATTTTCCTACAACAAATTTAGTACAAGATGATGATTAAAGTTCTTGAGAAGAGATAAATCAATGTAGAGTGTATCTAGACTTAAAAATGACTAGAAATTGATTAAAATTGTATGGTGGATTTTAGATTGGAATCTCAATAAGGATTATTTCAGATTTAAGATTACTTAAATTATCATAGATGATTTGTATATATAGAATTATCATGATTTGAATAAAATATATATTGGCATTTGAACAATGAAAAAATAAAATGGCAAAAACTAATAAATTGATCAAAATGTTGAAAGGAAAACCACGAATATAAGGGCCTATAAAAAAAAATAAAAATAAAATCAATAGCCTATCTTTCATAATCTAGACAAAGAAAATAATACATATAGATAGAGGATAGATAAATCATATTCATGAGTACAAAATCAAGATGGTATAACAATAAATAGAATTACAAAGGACAAGGAGATTGCACAAAGAAAAAAAATTAGGTGCCAGTAAGCCCCTAATTCAATGTGAGGACCCATATACACAAACTAACATTAAAAATTGTAATAACAAGGTTTATACATAAATTATATGTCTACATAAAGCCCCTCCCTTTATGTGTTTATGTGAATGATTAATTGGTACATCAAAATAAAATGATACATGATTGAATCATGTGCCTTGACCTACCATAGGGAGAGGAGGACGAAAATTTTATGTAATTTATCCATCCACACATTTGTTGATTTTCCATCTTTAGTATGCATGTCAATAATTGCCATTTGTGAACAAGTAATCAATGTATTATTTAATCAATGTAATTATTTGAAAATTTTAATTTTAAATGTAAAAAAACCATATGAATGAATACAGGTGATTTTAATGTCAACCATATGTTGTTGTAATGTATAAATAGTGCGCCCTATTTCACTTATTTTGCTTAATCAGATTAATTTTTTTCTTACAAATGCTAAATATAGGCACGACTTCTTCAAGAGATTTTTGAACCAATATCCCTCTTCTTCATCAAGGAATTGGATAATATATTACTCCAATTATATCCCCATCTATATAATGTTCCATGAATGTCTCCCAATTTCTATTTAGTAACCTTCACTCAATAACTGTGTAAAAATTACTATAAAAAACTACTCTATCTAACTTTGATTAGTAGCCTTTCACTAAAAAATAATCTAAAAAAATATTTGAAATTATCTACTATATGCCCCCTTTAGGGTCAAGGGATTAAATAACATGTGCATGCAATCACTCATCAAAATCATAGAGTTACAAACACCATGTGTGATAATATGTATATAATTCATACCATTTTGAAAATTAGATAAAACACATATAACTATTGCACCATATCCCATGTATAAATCCTCAATAGGATAAATGTAAGAAACAAGTCATGCCCAAAGATTCATGTCATAGATGAAAGAAAAAATTGTGTAAATCTCAATCCATAATATACTACTCTAGTAAGTGTCAAGGATATATAGAAATATATGCACACATAAGGCCCAAATAGGTGTCACACAACCTCTAATGAGGATGATGACTATGATGGGCTCAAATACATACATCATCATAGATATACTATGTGAGAATCATATAATATAGATAGTTGTGTGGTAAGTTACATGGGTGTACCTATCCTTCAATGAGGATGGTAGTGCAAAGGACAACAACATGCCCTGATGTAAAAAAGTGCCCAATATATACAAATAAATATACCATGTTGGAATACAAATCATGTGACATTTATGCATAAGTAATATAGTATCATTTTTTAATTAAGAAACAATGTTATCATTAAGAACAATTGTGTGATATAATCCATACTCAAGAAATATATGATCAATATACGAGTCATGGATATTATATATGGGTATCATGCCCCCTAGAATAATATAAGTACATAAATGATTGATGAATCTCCTAGGAGAGATTAATATGGTAAAAATTATCTCATTCACACAAAATATATCAATTGAATAAATCCTAAGGGCCAAGTAGGTATAATGCCCCTATTGGAAAATATATGAGTTATGCACACCAATGTGTGAGATATAATCATGTATGTGTAATTATAAAAATCATAATGCACCAAGATAAAAATGGTGCATAGGGAATGGGTTTACACTAGTGTAGTAATGGAATATAAGTTATGTGGTTCCATAAAGTAATATAGAATCAATGATTCTCAAGCATAGATAATGTGATGCATGCCTCTCTAGGAATGAAGGTATGTGTATAAATGTATGCTCATGTAATGTTCAAACTCATTAAAGGGGTTATTAAGTTGGAAAATGACTTTAGATGGAAAATTATTTGAGTTAGAAAATAGACCTAAGTTAGAAACCTGACCTTGATGAGAAGGAAGTCAAATACTAATTTGTATGGTCGATTGGTGTAAGGCATAGTTTGGGTCTTCTTGAGTAACACAGTTCTCACATGCAGGTTTAGTAGATAATCGAATCATCATCACATGGCCCTAGAAAAGTATCACCTCATGACAGTCAAGTATAAGGATATGGATTAAAGACTCAAGGTGATAGGACAAATAATATTCCCCAATAAATTCTCTACGTGCAAAAATGATGTATATTACAATTATAAGGAAATGAGGGGTAGAATGAATATCAATCATAATAATATAAGCTTGAGTGATATGGTACCAAGGTGTAATATATATTCAAATATTAATTATACAATCTAATATATAAGCATCCACGTAATAAAATCATGTACATATCCATGTCAACACATAAAATGTAGGTAATATCAAGATAATAATCCATGAAAATTAATTCTATATAGTAAATAGTAAGCTAGAAAGATGATGTCCTATAAAACCATTGTATGAATATGCCACCTATAGAATTTGTAAGACTACTAAACATAAATAACCTATATATCCTACATCTCACCCATTCAAAGTATACCATGAAAATCAGACATGCAAAACATGAATATGTAAACTTCTAACATAGGTAGATAAAAATGATATGTATCATATTATAAATAATAGGAAAAAAAATTTATTGGTATATTTTATAAATATTATTATATTTTTAATTTTTATAGTGATATCATAAAATAAGCTACATATAATATGGTACAATAATAATGGTGTATCAATGAAGCATTACGTATAGCCCAACATGACTACTTTATAGGATATCTCTAAACATAATGTCGCAATCATGAATAATCAAACACAACACACAAATCATTAAAAGTAGAAAAAAATAGGAAAGGAGAACCTAAATCATAAAATAATATAGTCATCATAAAATAGAGGGCTAAAAATATAATATAACTACCAATGAACTCAAATTCGTAGTTGAAATATAACATATGTAGCAATGTAGAAACCATCTTAAGTAACAGATGACTAGATGTAACAAGCTATAAACATGTGTAGAAAGAAAAATTAGAATAGTTCATATCAATAAATTTTTATTTAAAGTTACAAAAGATTCATTTTAGGTGGAGTTTTTTAAAGCACAAGATTGACTAGGTTTTAAAGGTACATAACATAGTTGTATAATCAACACCTAATATGGGTCATTATTTATTGGTAGTGTTTGAGATCTTCCAAATTAAGACCTAAGTTTAAAAAATAATGATCATCTTTTTTGTATCTCATATTTATCATATGATTTATTTTATATCTAACATTATAACCCCTAATTTGATGTGATATTTTGTTAGATCTTGATATAAATGCATGTACTAGAGCACAGTCACTCACCTCATTGAATATTTTCTTCATAGTATTGTGAGAATCTAAAATGGTATTATTCAAATCAATGTTGTGCTTCTCCCTATTATATTATCATTCTTATTTTTCTTTATATCATTTTATATTTAAATATTTAAACCTAATGGCTATTTTTTTCAAAATACAGGAGTGGAGGACAACTAAAATGTATCAGTTGGTCACTTTTATCCGTAAGATAAGCATGGTGTTGCCAAGCATAAAATGTGGGAAAGATTTACCATAATCTTGAGGATTATAATATAATTATCTAATACCAAATATATTCATGTCATCTAAATATTATTCTAGTCCACATGGTGTAAAGCTAATTTTTCATGTTTGTTTATATATGTGTTAAAATCATAATTATAATTATATCATCATTTTCATTATCATTTTTTATCTATGTGATCAGGATCTTAATTTTCATTTGTATCACAATCTTCATTATTATCCTTACTAATAATATCATTAGTGGTCTTACTATAGTATTCCATAATGTATGTATATGTTATTTATATGGGAATGGGTGAAACAAGAAAAATAAAATAATTTGAAGCTTCTTAGGCCACATGGTGTAAAGCTAATTTTTCATAATTGAATATATATGTGTTAAAATCATAATTATAATTATATCATCATTTTCATTATCATTTATTATCTACGTGATCAGGCTCTTAATTTTCATTCGTATCACCATCTTCATTATTACCCTGAGTAATAATATCATTAGTGGTCTTACTATATTATTACAAAATGTATGTATATGTTATTTATATGGGATTGGGTGAAACAAGAAAAAATAAAACAATTTGAAGCTTTTTAAGCCACTCAATTCCACATGCTTGTGTAAGAGCTATTGAGCAACCCACTTTTTTTCTCAATCCAAGGGATAATGTATCTGGCCTAATATATATACAATACAATCTCCTCATCTTACCATGCAATCACTTCTAATGATGGAAACCGTAATAAAGTATGGAATAACCCAATAAAATAAATAATTTGACTAAAAATCAAAGGTTTTTTTTTGCATATTAATATTTTAATCAAATACTATTAAACACAAAAGGGATGTGTACCCTCATATATCCTAACAATAATATATTAGGATGCCATCCCACACTTGTTCCTTTTATGTCCTCTAATCAATCCCTTTAGACCTTTGTGGCTACACTCTTTTATAAACCACTCTCAATCTCAACTCAATTAAGCAATCCATATTCCATTAGACAATAATTAAAATTTATATGTAGATCATATTCTCCTTCAATAAGCTTGTCCTTGGTTTTGCCATCTGGAAAACATGGTGGAAAACAAATTTTAGAATTTTATAAAAGGAAGAGTGTGATTCTAGATAATTAGGCCATTTAGTCAAAGATCAAATCAAATGCCACTTTAATTAAATTAAAATCACATTTGGGATTATTAAAATTAGGAAATATGCCAAACCTTCTCTTATTAATATTATGGAATTTTCCTTTCCTCCACAATCTAATGTGACGTGCATTGACACCAATGTATTAGTAGTTGTTTCCTCCCAATGGTTTACAATAGTTGATATTTTACAACTTCCCTTTATAATTTAACCAACTAAAAAAATATGAGTGATTCCATGATAATTTTTAAGCATGTCCTGAAGGAAAAGGAGCCATTGGAAAGGGACCCCTTGAATAAAAAAATCCAAGCTCCAAATAATTGAAAAGGTTATAATATAATATCATTGACATTTTGAGAGTTATGCAAGAAGTTTAATTTTTACATCAAGGACATCATAATATAGTTATTGATATGTTAGCCAAGTTAAATGTTAATAATAGATTTATTTGTGTCATGATTTAATTTACCTCCCTAATCCTTTATAGTGAGATGTGGTTATAGAAAAATATCCACCACACATCACCACACATCAATTTTTAAAAAATGGTTAAACCCAACTATGTTTTATTTTGGACTTTACACATCCCTTCTTTAACTTCCAAAACATTTACTAATTCCACACCTCACAACAATGTATCAATTTTTTCCTACATATTTGACATATTGTCATCTCTTTTTACATTAAGGTCATCATAATATAATTGTTGATATGTTAGCCAAGTTGGATGTGGACATTAATAGTTGAGTATAACTTCAGCTATATTATGATGTAATTGATCTCCTCATGTCTTTGTAATGAGATGTGGCTATGGAGAAATAAACACCATACATCAAGTTTATAATAATGATTAAATCCAACTATTTTTCATTTGGGACTTTACACATCCCTTCTTTGACATGAAAAAATCTTACTTCCACACTTTCTCATATATGATAGTATATCACTTTGTTTTTACACATTTTCAATCTTATTTAAAAATTTTATTGGAATGTTATTTTCCTCTATTTCAATATATTCTCTACGTTCTCATCTCCCTCAATTATATGATTCCTATGTTTGTCTTTATTTGTTTTAATTTTTGTGAAAGGTTGAATGGTTTACTTTTTCTCATATTGTAGGTTATGCTTATCACCATAACTAAAATATTATAATTATAAAAACATATGGTTAGATGCTCAATTAAGAAAAGAATATTCCAAAATATGTTTAAATATAATATATATATATATATAAATAAAAGATATGAATGAATATAATGTGAAAACAAATATTGAGAAAATTCAAATGCTCTTTAACTATGTGTCTGTGTATATATATGCTTTCAAATAATAAATAAATATTTCAAACATTTTAGTTTCATGTCACATTTCTAAAATTCAAGTTAAATAAATTAAATATAAAAAAATATCTGAAAAATATGCAACATAATATTAATTATATCAAAACATAAATAAATATAGGAGAAGATGTTTAAATATATACAATACTTTATTATTCTTTCATATATATATATATATATATATAAAATAAAAAAAATTAATTAATTAAATAATAAAATTAAATTATAAAAATAAGAATAAAATAATTAAAAATATTAATAATTACACTTTAAAAAAATTAAAAATTATAAACTTAAAACTTAAATTTAAATATAAATGTAAAGGAAAGCAACAGTAATAACCTTATAATGTATAGGGCTCTTCCCATTGAAAATATAAAATTATGTGATTTAAGCTCGTTTACAAGGTTTAAAATAATTAAATATTACTTACAACTAAGTTATTTCTTTACTAATGAATTTTAGTTAATAAAATTCAATCCTAATAAAAATATTAAAATTCTCTCCTTCATTCATGAGTATATATATATAACTTCAAATTTTATTTTAAAAATTAGTTATATATTTTTGTAAACTTACATTACAATATCAAAAACAAATATAAAAATTATATTATCAATTTAAAATTACATGTCAATAATTATAAATGTCAACAATAATTTATTCTAATTTTTGAACTTTTAAAAAATAAATCAAACTAATTCATCAGAGGTTTTCTAACCACATCCTTAAGACTTATAAGTTTTGAGCTATTTATGAATTAAGTTATAAAAGTTCATAATCAAAGTTAATTTATAATATGTAAAATAGTTATCATATTACCTACAATTAAATTTTATCCTCTTCCAATTAGTATTGATTAAATAAAATTACTTTTACATAAAAATATTGGAGTTATCTCATTTATGAGTAAACATCTATCATGATAAAATTTCCTCAAAAAAAATTCTACCAAGAACTTGGATCAATTTATTTAAAAACCTGACATCAAAATGTAGAATAATAAAAATGAAAATAAATATAATCAAATTATTAACAAAAAAAATTCTATCATGAGATCAATTTAAAGTTACATGTCGATAAATATAATTGTCAATAATGGTGTATACTTAACATTAGACTTTTTAACAAAGAAACCAAACTACTTCATCAAATATGTTTCAATTGTAACTTGGAAACTTCAATCAAATGCTAATTGCTAATTATAAATTTACTTGGTTTATTTGATATATAATGGTATGAAGTCATGGGTAGCCATTAATATTCATAGAGAGACTAATATTTCTCACTTGATGTATTCTTCAAAGGCATTTAAATAGACTAGGTTACATTTAATTTATCATCACAACGTCAGATATTTCATTTCATGCATTTATGGGTCATGAGAACTATTTATGCAACTTTGGAGGAGTCTGAGAACATGTTTGGACAAGTGAAAATCAAATGGATGTGGTATTAAGATGAAAATTGGACAATTCAATCAAATCTTAATTTCTAATTATAAATTTACTTGGTTTATTTAGTATGCTCTGCTATGAAGTCATGGGAAAGCATTCATATACATAGGCAGACTAATATTTCACTTGAGGTATTCTTCAAAGGAATTTAAAGAAACCATGTGACATTTAATTTGTCATCACAATGTCAGATATTTAATTTCATGCATATATGGGTCATGAGAACTATTTATGCAACTTTTGAGGAGTTTGAGGACATATATGGACAAGTAAAAATCAAATGGATGTGATGTTAAGATGAAAATTAGATGCGTCAATCAAATCCTAGTTGTTAATTATAAATTACTTGGTTTATTTTGTATACTATACTATGAAGTTATTACCAACCATTTATGTGCATAGGTAAACCAATATTGCTCACTTGAGGTGTTATTCAAATGAATTCAAGAAAATAAGGTGACAATTAAATTGTCATCATACTATCAGATCTTGCATGATTTTATGGGTCATGAAAACTATTGATGCAAATTTTTAGGAGGTAAAGAACATTTATGGCCAGTTAAAAATTTAAAAAATGTGAAATGCATTCGCTAGGTTGAAATTATATTCTTCATGTAACTAAATGAGTATGAGTATTTTAATAAGATCTTTCCTAGCATTCCAAAATGTAAATTCACTTCAGAAAGAAAAGTTCCTAGCCTTATATCATAATGGTTCTCTCAAAAGACATGGAGTTGTTTTAAGAGTTGTAGGAATAATTAATCAAATATTAGTAATAACTCTAACTATAGGATATTCAAGTTCACTCAATACATAATAACATGTAACAATGGTGTTACACGTTGTATTGAAATATGCCCATACTTGAAAACACAAAAAGGGGGAAAATATAATTAAAAAACAATAATAAAAAGTGTAAAAAATAGCATGCCTTCCTATTTTCATATTTGGGTTCATAATGGAATGCCTTTTTACTATAAACAAGTAAATGATGGCCAGTGAAACTAGTAATTAGGGCCATTGTGTTGGGGAGGGAATTTGTGAAGTGGTGGGGGAAAGGCACTTGAAATACTAAATTCTACCCAAAATAAATAGTTATGGTTATCTCAAAGGTAGTGGGATGAGGATTTGAAATTTTGATTCCATGGTGAAAATTTGGAATCAATTGCTTCCTAGATTCATGTTGTAGTGAAGGGAGTCATATATGTGTTGAACAAGTTAATTCCAAGTATGATACATATTAGTCATGGAAGTCCATGAATGCTTTTTTAAAGATGTTGTTGGTATTGTAAAAAGGGGTTATCTATACCTCCTATGATTACCTCAATGGGGAAAGATATTAAAATCATAAAATACAATTAATACCACTATGACCTTGAACATTACCTTATTGTTGCTTTTTGAATATAAATATTATCAAATAAACCTTAATTAATAGATAAATTAGTAATCCCTCAAAAAGTGACACATGAAGAAGATAATATGAAATTCCAATACTTATTGTATTTAACAAGTGACTTATAAGATTGTAAATCGATAATCCCTTCGAACAATGATGCATGAAGGGGGTAAAAATAAATTTTATTGTTGCTTATGTTTTACAAGTGACTTTTAAGACTATAAAGAAGGTTTGATTTGATTGTATTTTTATTTGGAAGGTAATAATAAGGTAATTGGTCAGGGTCATAGCCATAGTGGTATTGGTGTTATTCTATGGAGTGGATGAGTAAGGCCAAATAGTTGGTGCCCACGCTATAATTTTATATGTCTTATAAAATCGCTTAAGAGGAAGGAAGCAATCAAAATAAATTCCTTGCTACCTAAGGGTTATAGTTAATTATATCCCTACATTTGACATTAATCAAAACAATTAATTAATTATATATATATATATATATATATATATATATATATATATATATATATATATATATATTTATATATATATATATTTATATATATATGAATGATCTTGTTTTGATTAATGTCAAATGTAGGGATATAATTAACTATAACCCTTAGGTAGCAAGGAAAGGGTTCTAGTTAATTATATCCCTACATTTGACATTAATCAAAACAAGATCATATATATATATATATATATATATATATATATATATATATATATATATATATATATATATGGTTTCAAAATAAGTAAAAGTGGAAAAATGTCATGTAGAGACATTATATGTATTTGAAATTAATTTTGAGGATTTGGAGACCAATTTTGGCAATAGACAACAAGAGATTAAGATGATTAGTGTATTCAAATATATGTGAGTTTGTGATGATATATTTCATTTATTTTCATAGTAAGAAGTGGTAAAATGTTGTGCAAAACCATCATACCACTTTGGAATTTATATTGAGGATTTGAAGACCAATTTTGGCAATAGCCAAAAAGAGCTTAAGTTGATTAGTGTCTTCAAATAAATGTGAGGTCATGTTGGAGTTGTATAAATTTTTATGTATAAAATATTCCCTCTATGGGTTGTTCTACTAGTGGATGTATTAAAATATAACAAAGAATACTTGTTGATATGGTTGCCTATAAACAAGGAATGTTCCCAAGACTATTATATTTAAAATGAGTTTTTCTATTTTCCAAGACATTAATTTTCAAATATATATTGATTCTATTTCAATTGAACTCTTATTAAATTTTTCCAATCAAACAAAAGTATTGCTATTGAACTAATGAGAAGTTGTAGACACATAAGGGATATTATCCTTAAAAGTGTTTGGCATGCAATGTTAATAATTGAAGAATAGAAAGCTCTTTTATACTTTTAATCTCCCTTATTCCTATTGTTGTGACTTTTTATTTAATAGATGCATTGATCAAGATTGACAAAACAAACTTTCACCACAATGTTGATTTATTGTATCTATTATCACATTTCTATGGGTATAGAACCAACAACAAAATGAATCTAATTTTTTTTCATGTCTCTCTTAGTTTTATTGTCTAAGAAATCAACTACATTGGTGGATAAGAACAAAACTAGTTCCATTACTTATATTATATTCTTACATGCCAAGTTTTCTTTTAACTATGTTTTCCCTTAGCTACATATTTAGAAAGTGATTTTTGTTGTTATAGAAAATTTAGGGAAGTAGCATTGCTATAAGACTGCACTTTTTTTTATAGGCAAATTTTTGATATATAGATATAAAGTCTAAATGGTACAAAATTAACATTTAAAAATGTTTTCACTATATCTACCATGTCGAAGATACTTTAATGTTAGAAAATATAAATCCTACAAAACTAAATAATTATGAAAATATACATGCAGTTCTAATATATAAAACACTATAAAGTTATAAACAAAATAGTGAAGGTTGAATTATGTCACAACACGCAAAATCTTGAGACAACTAAATAGAATATCTTGTTGGTGTTTATCCCACACTACATATGGAAGATTCCCTTCTATGGCATGTTATGCTAGTAGATGTATTATTGACAGTGAACAATGCATTAAGATATTTTTAGTACCTCAGGAATGAACATATAGCCTAATAACGTTTTTGCCTTTTTTTAATACTTACTTTTCATGTCAAGTATTAAGCATAGTAAACATTTTTTTCCTCACTTTCATCAGTTCCATTGTGCATGCAAGATAAAATGAGGGAAAACCATTTTCATGATGCAACATACAATGCTTTTTTTAATTCTCTTCTGACAAAATTTGACATATTCTTAAAGGGGAAGCTATTTAATACCAAATTCTTATTGCTATTGTTAAATTCAAACAATTAATTTTTTTTTCTTGTTTTAACTTATTTATTAATGTGGTTAGACCTTCTTATTATTTTACATTAAAAAACTTGAAATATTTATTGGATGATTTTTTTTTGGATAAGCAACTATCATTATAATTTTAAATGTTTATTTATTATACTATTAAAATACCATCATATATTCTATAATAAAATAAATAAACATTTGAATTAATAATGATAGCTTTTTATTCAATATTGCCCATCAAATGTCACTATAATTTTATAAAATAAAAATAAAAATTTAAAAAAATAATCAAATTTATTTAATCAACATTTTTAATTAAACATTGTTATAATTTATAAATTATTATAATCCTATAAAGTTAACATGCCATCCAATTCAAATTTTCACCTTTCATGTGATACACTCTACAAAATGTATTATATTTTATGCAAATATAACCTAACTATAGTATAATATTTCAAATAGAAAAAACCAACCATATGGGCTACACCATCTTCTTTGAGCAAAATATTCAAAATATTTTATGTAAAACCTAAACTCTGTGAGCAAAATTTGTACATTTAATAGGCAGCAGAAAAATAAGTTATAAAAGTTAGTTATTTATCACAAGATGGAACATAATATAGAGGTTCAGGGATGCTTACGAGGAGGGATAAAAATAAAAAATGTGCTAGACAAAAATGGAGCAAAAGGGTTGTTTGAAGACATTTTGTTAGCAAGTATAAGCTTTAGCAAGAAAAATTAATTACTCTCGTTTTGAATAATAATTCTAAATTTAGTACCTAAAATAATAAAATGCATAATACAATCTATAAAAAATTTAAAAAAAAATTATGTTTTATTATCCAACAACTGAAATTACCATCTCTGTGTATTAATGTGTTTGATGAGTGTTAGTCTTAAACAAACCTACTTGTTAATAATTTTTAATAAATTATTTCCATTCAAAATTATAGTTTGCATATGAATACAATATAATAGATGCAAGAAGAATTAATTATAATGTATTTGATATTACTATTTATGTGGTTTAATTTATTAATTTTTCCATTTAAATGTACGTAGGTTTTCTTATTATGTGATTTAGGTGTTAAATAATTTTTATCCAGTTTGAATGGAATTTTAGAGTTCCATGTGACATTTAAGTCTTTTCATGCTTGTGACACATTTTTCACTGATATTATGAGTATTAATGACACTAGCACATACTAAAAAGGTTATGTAAGGCTATAAAGGAGTTTCTTAATAAATATTTTTGGTTCACTAGCTCTATTTAAAGAACTCTATCCTCTCTCATTCTAAATTAGAAAAAATTAAAACATAGTTAATCTATATTTATGGTGACATTATTTTATTATTATATTTTATCATTCTTTCTATTCATGAATATTATTATTTTGGAGAATGTTAATGTAAGTCTTCTTTCTTAATATATATGGGGTTTTCTTATGTTGAATTGATTCCTCCACTTATTACTTTATGTCTCACTTTATCTTATTTTAACTTAGTGTTTAAAAGTTATATTTTATTTTTTGTATTAATTTGCTTATTTAAAATCTATTTTTAAAGATATTAACATTTATTACTAAAAGGATACTCGAGGAAGATATCTTTTAAAGTTGAACTTGAGGAATGTGCATGTGTGCAGATAGAGGAGAAACAAATATTTTATTATTATTATTATTATTATTATTATTATTATTATTATTATTATTATTATTATTATTATTATTATTATTATTATTATTATTATTATTATTCCAAGTCTCCTTTAAAAAAAATCTCATTTTCTTATTATATTATGTTATTTTTTTCTAATTAAATGCATAAGTAATACATTTTTTTCTTTAAATATTTATATCTATGCATTTTATAAATTTTTTATGATTAATTAAAAACTCATTTGAGAAAGAGGCCATATATTTTTATTAGAAATATAAGTTTCTCTAATATTTTTTGAGTTTGTTACTTTGTAATATTTTAACACACTTTTAAAAATTTGGCATGATTCGGATCACCATTTTTGATAAATCAAAACAATAGGTGGATGCATATAGTTGGGGGACAAAAAAGGTGACAAAATTAAAAACACAAAATGTTTTTTGTGAAGAGAATATTCCTTTTTTTTAAAACTATGGAAAATATTATCTAGGTTAATCCCAAGCCTAAAGGTATTACACCCTTTATAAAGTATTTTCACCTTTTCAACTGCAAAGGGAGTATGGCCTATGCAGTTCAAAGGGCATACACCCTTTCAATTTCAATAGGTTCTTATTTTCTTTGGTGAGTTTGAGGCTTATATATAAGTAAATATTTAGTAAAATATATAAGTTTACATTTTATATTATTAAATATTAAATTTATTTTTCTAAATATAACAAATTAGGCTTACTCTACATCTTCTAAAGTCAATTACAGAGTTGTACATGATTTACCAAATTTAGAAGTCAGTTTTTCAAAATCCATTCTAGCAATACTTAATTTTTAAAATTTAAAGATTGAAAGATAGAATTATAAACAAGGTTTCAAATAATGATACTTATGTAATAGATCTATACCATTGATTATTACATGCCTACTATATGTACTTGAGTATGCCCTACCTAATTGAATATTTGAGCCATATCTTGATCTCAATTAGTATGCCCTACCTAAATACCTAATCCATAATATTTATCTTGATTATTCCTTACCTACATTTTTATAATTAAGTATGCCATACCTAATTTAACTACTTGAGTACATATCATACCTAATTGAGTACCAAAGCCATATCTTGATCTTGAGTATTCCCTACCCAAATACTTGAGCTATATCTTGATATTAACTATTCTCTAGTTACTTTCTTATACTTGAGTATTCCCTACCTACTTTAGCTACTTGAGTATCCCCTACCTACCTATCTTTATTTCCCTACCTACTTTAGTATGCCTTACCAAATTTTCCTTACTCAATTTAATACCTATCCCATATGTTGATCTTGAATACCTATATATAATCTTTACCATATTTATCTTACCTGAGACATATGTTGAATTATTGATACCCTATTGAATACCAAATCCATATATTGAAATTAGTGTGGGCGTTATCATGCTTTAAAATCATTAAATGGGGAATTATTGGATCAGGAGATAAAGGAAAGACACCATTATCAAGGGATGTTTGAAAAATGTGAGAGGGGGAATTATCACCTATATAAAGAAAGGAGGGGGGGAATTAGTTGAGACATATCTTTAAAGGAGAGAGGGCATTCTCACCTATATAGATAAAATAGTGACTAGGGACATCTGTGTAAAAGGTTTGAAGGCAAATTATAGATGAATTCCTAAATAATTTATGGGTTTCTTAATCAATGGGTCTATCAATATTCACAAATGACTATCCTATAACATGAAACATATAACACATATATAATAATGATACAATCATTCAATATTACATCTTTCACATACCTAGTACTACATGTAAGTATGCAGTCACTCATACATGATATATTTCTGTAGTCATGATATTATCACTCAACTAGATACAAGTATAGTTAATCACCCTAGTATAATCCATTTCCACCTAACCATTAACCATAAAAACCTAATCCCAAACCCTAAATAATAACCCTTAAACCCTAAACATTTAACCCTAAACCCCAAACCCTAATCCATTTAACTTGAACCTTAAACATTAAATCATATACCAAAACCCTAAACCCTATGCCCTAAACATTTAATGCTTAGCCTTAATACATTATCCCTAAACCCTAAAACCTAAAACTTAAATTTTAAGACCTTAACCATCAAACCAAACTATAAACATAAAATTCTAAATCTTAAACACTAAACCATGAACCCTTAAACATATACCCTTAATCTTAAACACTAAACTCTAAAAACAAAATACAAAATCAATAACCTTTAACCCTAAACATTAAACCCCAAAAACTATACCCCAAACCTAAAACCTTAACCCTTAAACGTTAATCCTAAAACCCTAAGAACTAAACCCTAAACATTGAAATTTGAAGCCTAAACCATAAAACCTCAAACCCAAAACCACAAACCCTAAATCCTAAAACTATGAAACCTAAATCTTAAATCCTAAATGCTAGAACCTAAATAATCAATCCCAAATACTAAACTATAAACTTTTAACCCTAAACCCTTCACCCCAAACCCTTAAAAAAGAAACCTAAACAATGAATACTAAACCTAACCACTAAACCCTAATACCTAAATCCTAAACCTCAAAACCTAAATTCCAAACCCTAAACTCTAACTCTCAATAAATAAAATATTATACTCTAAACCCTAAACACTAAAAATTAACACCAAACCCAAAACCCTAAATCACAATACGTAAACCCCAAAACTTAAATAATAAATCCTAAATTATAAAACCTATTCCCTACAACCCAAACCTTAATCTCCAAACCCTTAACCCAAAACCCAATACCCTAAAAAATAATCCCTAAAGCCTTATCCCCTAACCATAATTGCTAAAATGGAAACCTTAAATTCTAAATAATAAATTCTAAACTCCAAATCTAAACCCTAAACCCTAACACTTAATCCCTAAAATATTAAACCTAATCTTATAACCATAAAACATAAGGCATAAACCCTTTAAATTAACTTCAAAATCAAAATTCTAAACTCAAACCCAAAACCCAAAACCTAAAATCTTAAACACTAAACTTAAATCACTAAAGTTGAAACCACAAACCCCAAATCCTATATTCTAAATCATAAACACTAAACCCCAAATCCTAAACTTTAAGCACTAATATTGAAACACTAAATCTCAAACCCTAAATAATAATCATTAAGTTCCAAACCCCAAACCATCAACCATAAACCTAAGACCAAAACCTTAAACCTTAAGTGTGAAACTAGAAACCCTAAACCCTAATCCCAAACATCAAACCCAAAACTCTAAAATTTAAACATTAAAATTTGACCCCAAAACTTTAAAACTAAAACACCAAACCATAAGCGCTAAACTCATAACCTTAAATATAAAACTTAGAAACCTAAACCCTAAGCCCTAAAATTTGAGCCAAAAACCATAAATTAAACAATCTAAATTCTAATCCCTAAGACATAACACTAAAACTTGAACCCTTGATCCTAAACCCTAAATTATGAATCTTGAACCATAAACCATAAACCTTAATTTTTTGAAGACTAAACATATAAACCTAAACCATAAATTGTAAAACTCAAATTCTAAACCCCTAACATAAAACTCCTAAGTTATAACCCCTAAAATAAAAACCCTAAACCTTGTAACCCTAATCCCTAAAACCTAAATGATAAACCTAAAAACATAACATATAAGAACCAAACCCTAAACACAATTCTAAAACTAAGAACCCTAAATGCTAAAATTGAATCCCTAATTTACATTCCTAATCCTTAAGCAATAAATTATAATAAAAAAACTTAATCCTTAAACCTTAAACCCTTATCTCTAAAGCCAAATTCTAAACCCTAAATACTAACCCTAACATATTTAAAACCTAAACCATAAACCAAAATCTATAAACTTGAAACACCAAACCATAAACCTTAAACCTTAACCATTAAAATCCAAACCCTAATCACACCCTTATCAAACATCATCATTTATAATCATCCCTAAACAATATTATTTGTCCCTCATCATCCCTAATCACTCCCTCATCATTCCTCATCATCCCTTATCAATGCTCAATATCTTTTATCATCCCTAATTAGTCTTTCATTGTTTTTCATCATACCTAGTCTTTCCATCATCATTTATCATCATCCCTAATTCTTAAATCCTAAAATTAAACCCTAAACTCCCTCATCATCCATAATCATCCATAATCACTCCCTTAATGGACCTTATTATACCTAATCACACTCCATTTAACCTCATCATTCTTAATCATTCTTAATAACCCCCTCACTATCCATTATTATCCCTCATCATCCCTTGTCATCCCTAATCACTTATTCATTAACCCTCATCATCCCTCATCATTCCTAATCACTCCCTAATTGGTGATCATCATCCCCCATAATCCCTAATCAATCCCTCATTAGGTTTAGTTGTTTAGGGTTTTATGGTTTATGGTTTAGGATTAACATTTATGGTTTATTGATTTCAAGGTTTGGGTTTTTAATTTTAGAGTGGTATAGGGTATTGAATCTAAGGTCTAGGGTCTAATATTTTAGAGTTAAAAAGTTTGGAGATTTTAGGATTATTAGGGTTCATAAGTAATAAAATATATTAAGAACCATTTCAAATATGACTCTTTTATCATAGTGAAAGTAGAATATCCCCTTGCATTAAATTATGTCAAGTATCATTATTTCCATTACCTAAAAACCTTTCCTACATATGGTGGGTACCATGCTTAAATTTTGGACTCTATTATCTAGATTAGACCTTGTTTTAGATGTTGATGAGACTATCTATCTATCTCATGATCCACTCTAATATAGATCTAGACTCTTAATGAATTTTAATCCATATCCTTTAATGATACATAAAGATGTATAATCAAGAATCCTATTAATAGTTTCCATCATTGGCTACACCTGAGATTGGCTCAAATATCAAATTGGGAGATCAAATACATTTGAAGCCTATCCCGTTAACTAGTAATGTCATTCCCATAGCCCACCCATTTCATACCTATAATATGAAAATTTCAATAACCTCAGGACAAATAAAATTCATGGTGGATACCACACCATAGAGGAATGATGCAAGCATTAGAAATTCTACTCATCCACACCTCCAATTTTATATCCAAATAAATGCATCCATGCTACCCTAGGTATAAATATACCTTATACCTATGAAGAGACCATTAAAAGAGTCTGAGGGGATGTTATAGTTCCCTAATGGGTAAAATAGTATCAATCTAAGTAGAAGGATAGACAAGGCCTTGTTAAGAAAACATTACCAACAGTTAACACCTATTTTGACAAACAAGTGGCACCATTTAAAGGGTGAGGAAGAAGAAGGTAATAAACCAAAATTTAGATGAAATGATATTAAAATACAAAGCCTAAAACCATAACCACAAAAATCCAAACTCCATTTTAACCTTAACAACACAACCTTAACCATATCATTTACCCTTAACCCTAAACAACAAATAAATTATAAACCATACACCCTGAAACCATAAATATTAAAACCCTTAAACACAAAACCCTAAAACCATAATCTCATAAAATCTAAAATCCTAATCCCTAAACCATTAACCTTAACCCTAAACCATAACCCAAATTATAATCCCTAAGCCTAAATCCTAGATCTTAAATGTTTAAACCCTAAACAATAAAGCTTAAACCCTAACTTCTACATAAAACCCTAAACCCTAAATCCTAAAAACTAAAACTAATAACCATAAAACTTAACCCTTAACCCATATCCCCTAGTTTTTACCCCTAGCCCATACCTATAATTTGAGAGTCAAGAGATGGTGGATGTAGCAGATGAGAGATACAAGATGGAGGCCAAAGAGAGTGAAGAGGAGGCCTTAGTTACAATAATAATTCCACAAGTAGTAGAAGAAAAAATGGAGATAATAAGTAAAGATGAGAAAGGGTGTGATATATAGAGGACAATTATGAGGTTATCTTCATTAATTTGTGTGTTTTATGTGTAGGTTGGTTACAGGATAACACTAAGAAGTTGAAGATGATGAGGAGGAAGATCAAAGCATAAGAAGATGATTTCAAAGGAGAAAATAAGAGAGAAGTGAAGAAAAGAGGATCCAAAATAAGCTATAATCTCAAAGGCTTATGTGACTAAAATAGGCTATGGGATCCAAGTAGACTTACACATGGAAGAGGGATGATGTAAGCAACCTAAAAGTCAAATCTTGTATAACTTTGTAGGAAAGTTTCATTTCTCTTTTCAGAAGTATGATGTACGAGCATCACTAAACTTTTGTAAATTTGGTTCAAATTCACATGTTAGAGTATTTTATAAGTCAATTTAGTCTATAGGAGATAGTATTAGTTTATATATCCTTGGTGGATTTGAATCAGGGTCATGTATGCCTTTTCCTACCAAAATCTCTTGTTTGAATTTTCAAATTTACAAGTTGAGTTTAGAGACTACAACCTTGTTTTAAGAAATTTAAATGTTTTTTTGTGGGTTAGGGATCAAATGTGTCTAAATACTCACATGACTCATATAATAATTCATTTTGGTGAGTAGCATAGTAGTTATGCAATGCACTAGGAGGAGTTACATAGGTAGTTAACAAGTTAGTTATAGGATTTGGAGTCTTATAAATAGGTGTTTTAGTTTGTGTAATGAGTTATTTAAGGTAATTTAGAAGTTTTAGAGGGGTTGGATTCAAATATTAAATATGTAAACCCACAAAAAAATGAATTTACAATTCTATGTATGAAAGGATGTTATTTTGTAGACCCTGCACTATTTGAATATGCCTAGAGTTGATAATACAAAATGGAGAATTGTTTTAAAATCATTGAGAGAGAGATGGTTTTCATCATGATAATTTTGGTAAGTGATATATATTTTTTTAAAACTATTTTCATTGTCTTAATTTACCTTTCACGTGTATGAATGAGTAATTGGATGCAGACATGTAACCCTATTTTGTGAACAAGTTATATTTGAATACCAAGCATGCATTTTGGAGAAACAAGTTTTTTATAATGATGATAAATGTTAATATACTTTTATAAGTAATTTTTTAACATTTTTAAGGTTTAAAAAGAGTTTTCAATCCATCTGGTTACATATTTGAACATGAATAATTACTAGACCTATAGGTCACTAAACCTGCATGTATAGACAAAGTCATCATTAGAGTTAATAAGGGAAATAGGGTAAAAAGAGAGGGTAATAATGGTTGATAAAGGTTTAAAATGTTAATACCAATGTTTATAAAATTTTACATGAGATTTAATATTGTTTTGGAATCTCGAAACAATAAAATTGCATTCAACAAGCTCACATAGTCAAACTGTATTCACATAACTTGAGAGAAAAGTTGCACAAATAGTATATGGAGGATAGATATTAGATTGAAAACGTGTGTTAAAATGTTAAAGAATTTTTCCAACCTTTGAAACTTTATGAAACTCATTTTGTAACCTACAAAGTAAAAATGTTCCTTTTTGGGTTTACAGACCTTGTATAAACCCTGTCCTAGGGTTTTGGGATGAAGTTTGGTTTTGCAAGAAATATAATTAGTCAAAATGTATTAAAATTTTGAATAAAAGGATTTTATGACATGTAAATATATTTTTTGGTTTTTATTATTTTCACATACTCTTGTGTATGGATAAAGCTGACTAAGAATGCAAAGGTTGACAAGCCTAATAGGCCTAAGCAAGGAGCTAAAAGAGGATAATAAAGTGATCCAAATAAATACTTAGGGTTTTTAATTTCATGATAGGATAGAACCAGATAGATGGTATTCAAATTGCTTAATGTTTTTTTATTATGGCATCATACATTTATATACAAAAAGAATTCCTTCAAAAAAAGGCTACTAGCCTTATATGCCAAGGTTTTCATAGTTGTGCAAAGGTGAGTAGGTGATTTGGAGGGTAAGAAAATTTAATCAAGGAGCATTAACAGATAGTTATGATAATGTATAAGATGTCACAAACCATAAACTAATCCATCGAAACAACAACTAAGCTAGAGCCAAAAGAATGAGTAAACCATGTTAAGAAGTTGACTAACACGATAAGATTGATCAAGATTGAATGCATCAATGAAAGTGTAGGTATTAGATATTTTTTATGTAGTGTATTTTAATGGTCATCTACATCATTTTTATAATTTGGAAGCATAAAAGGCTTAGACAATGGACCTCCAAGAGAGGATAATGGACAAGATGGACGGAAGTCAATGAGAGGTAGTAAAGAGTGAGATATATAGAAGATTGGGTAATGTATAGAGATCCTAAAGGTAGTGAGGAAGTATCCAAATAATTATAGTCATCTTTTAATAATATTTATGTCAATTCAAATAGACAAGTTGTCAAAGAAAGTAAATTTTAGGACTTTTGATACATGTATAATTTATTGCAGGTATCAAAGTTAGACTTAGGCATATTATTTAAAGAGGACTCTACATTAGGAATTACTAAATATGATTAGTTACAATGAATAAGTGCCTATTGATAATTAAGGATGATGAGGGATGGTGAGGGAGTAATTAGGGATGATTAAGGATAATATGGGTCGATGACAGGGTGATTAAGGATAATGAAAGATGATGAAGACCAATAAGGGAGTGACTATGGATGATAAGGTATGATGAGGGATGATGATGAAGTGATTAATGATTATGAGAGATGATTATGGTTGAGGAGGGAGTTATTATGGATGATGAGGGGTACTGAGGAATGATGAGGGAGTGATTAGGGATGATTATGCATGATGAGATCAATGAGGATGTTATTAGGGATAATGAGGGCCACTGAGAGAGTGATTAGGGATGATTAAGGATTATGAAGGAGTGATTAAGTATAATTAGGGATGATGAGGTTTGATTAGGGATTGACGAGGGATGATGATGGATGATGAGGGAGAGATTAGGTATGATTAGTGCTATTGAAGGCATGACTATAGATGATGAGGGATGATGAGGAAAAATGATAGTTTCATTAGGGATGATGAGGGATAGTGAATATCAATGAGAAAATAATGAGATATAATGATAAATGATGGGGGATGATTATGATTATGAATGATTATTTATGTACTTAACCCATTTATCCATATGGTTTAGGGAGACAAAGATATGAGTGATTTTAATATGATCCTAAGCAAATAAGGTTTTAAAGCTTTCCCCTCCACCCAAAATAGTAATGGTAATTATTATTGTAGTGGTAGTTTCTTATGTGAGTTTGTAATTTTATAAGATGACTATACTGTATGCGAGTATATAATAAATTAGTTAGGTTTTTCATTCATGAAATTATAATCAAAGCATGCATGGATTGACCCATTTATTTGACATTTATTTAAAAATAGATGGTATATTTTTAACATTACTCTTGAATGGTGTTAAAATCCTTCTATTCTGAATGGAGTATACTACGGTGAATATCTACATTCATATCTGATATGAAAGATTATATCACAAATATAGGTAGATGTCATGTATGAGTGAATGCATACCTACATGTAGTACTACATATGTGTTATATGTCATGTATGAGTGATTTTATAATTAGTAAAAATATGCTATATGTCTCATCTCATACGCCAATCATTATGCAAATCAATAAACCCATTCATAAAAAATATCATGAATTATATAGGAATTTATCTTGAATCTTCTTCAAGACTTTTAACCAATCACCCCTAGTCACTCCTTTCTATATATCTAGGTGAGAATGCCCCCTATATTTTTAATATATGGATCGGTCAATTTCCCCTCTCCTTTCTCTATATAGGTGATGATTCCCCCTCTATTGTTTTTCAATCATCCCTTAATAATGCCCTTCTCCTTTATCCCTTGATTTTATAATTCCCCTTATTAATTTTCAAGCATGATAATACCCCCACTCCTTTCAATATATGGCTTAGGTATTCAATTGGGTATTAGGTATTTAGTATATGGATTAGGTAAGATAGACTCAATAAGGATTAGATGTGGATATTCAAGATCAAGATACAACTCAAGTATTCAATAAGATAGTGCATACTAAATTAGGTAGGACATACCCAAGTAGGTACAAAAATAAGGATAGGTAGGTAGGGCATATTCAAGTAGGTAAAGGAGGAAGTACATAATCAATTAAAATAACATAGGTAGATCATATTCAAGAATAAGATATGGATCAAGTATTTAGGTAGTGTATACTTAATATCCAAATATGGCTTCTATATTCAATTGGGTACGACATGTACTAAAGTATGTAAACTAGGTAGGGCATACTTAGGTAGCTAAAGGAATACATACTAAAGATCAATATATGGATCTATTATTCATTTAGGTAGGGTATACTCAAGTAGCTAAAGTATTCAGGGTATACTTAATTAGGTAAACTAGGCATGTAATCCTCAATGTTATAGATCTATTACATATGTAACATGATTCAAAACTTTTTTTCTCATTCTATATTCCAATCCCAAAATTTTGAAAACTAAGTAATGACCAAAATGGATTTGAAAGAACAACTTTTAAATGGTAATTTTTACATCTCTGGAATTAATTTCATAAGATGCAGAGTGTCCCTAAATTATTATATCTATTAAAATAAATTTAATTTATAGGAATATAAAATGTAATATGAAATTAAATTAAAATTTTATCCATATAAAGTTACCCTAATTACATTTATTTTACTAAAATTTTAATTATGCACACAAACAAAAACAAACAAAAAATGCAAATCAAAGGGCATATGCCCTTTGCTAGATGGCATACACCTTATGTAATCCAAAGGGAGTACACCTTTTGAAGGGTGTATACCCTTTGAAGGGCATATGCCATTTGTGATACATAAAATGTAAACCTTCTACCTAATTAATTTTTAAATCTTTATTTTCCCTCTAAAGGATGACATTTCATAGGATGTATGTGCTTTGTAAAGGTCATAAACCCTTTTTAGATTTATAATATTTCATTTTTTCATATTTACCTTAAAATTTGGCTTTGTTTTAGGCTTGGGTGGTCCAAACCAAGCCTAAGCCCTTTCATGGAATAGCCCATATGAAGTTTTAGAAATTTACGTGTCTTTTTGGTCTTTGGCAACACATCTAATCATTTAGATTTTATTTATTTTTTAAAAATATTATATGGTTCTATAGAGGGAGAAATTTATTATATATATATATATATATATATATATATATATATATATATATATATATATATATATATATATATTTCAATTTTAAACTAAAATTTGTAAATATTACTTAATTTCTACACTGCATACCTCAATATGGACTCTATGCATATCATTACAAATACCTTTATAACTTTTTGACCATTTATCAAATTATTATAAAACTTATATCTCAACAATCTACATATTGTTAAATATGTTTTTAGATAAAATGATTTTCAAGAAGTCAAGATAATAAATTTGTGTTTGTAAACAAGCAATTTTAATTTTTTAGTTGTCTTGACTTGTAAAATTATTTAAAATATATATCAAAAAATTATTAAAATTATTCTCAATGATTTTTGACATTTCATACATCGATATCTAAAATTTTAGATAGTAATTGATTCATTTACTCAAAAAAATTGTTCATGCACATGCAATCTCATTATCTTTTCACAGAAAGGGATAAATGTATTATCATAAATGCATATATTTCCCACACTTTTATCATCTTGGTATTGAAAAGAATTATATATTTCAAAACTACATTTGAAATGATACAATTTATATTCTTACATCATTGTCAAATTCATTTCCCAAGTGTCTCTAAAATTCTCTCAGGAAAGTGCATCAATAATTTTAATGAAGTGAAAGCTCTTTGGAGAAGTTTAAAAATCACCCTAAATAATAATTAGATTCATTTATATATTAAAAGAGATTCACAAGTGATCTTAGAAATTTGAAGAAGGGAACAATTGATAACTAGCATCTCTCCAATGTAATTCAAAATTGCAATACCTATGTTGAAAATTTTAATACCTATGCTTTCCTTCACATCTGACCTGAGGGAAATCATGTTGCAAACCATATTGTCAATGTTGGGGTGTAAATAAACTCTCAACAACATTACTTGAAAATTGTGATCCCTCCTTGCCTAGGGTTAATATTAAAACCTTAATTGATAAGGATATACACCCCTTAAATGCCAATCCTATTGTTAATTATGATTTGGCATAATAAATTGGGATTTTGCATTATAATATCTATACCAAGATATGCCTAAATACTGAGGGGGTATTGGCATTGATTAAGAAGAGGCATGTCGCACATGTGGGAAGATTTAAGACTCACCACCTGTAACCTCTCTTTCCCTTCTTGGCAAGTGGTAGATGATGTGGTGATCTCAAGGCTCTCCATAGGTACGCCCTCTCCTTTATTTTATGGTTTTTAATTTCTTTGTTTGGTGTGTTCAATTTCCTGGTGGTATTGATATTATTAAGGGAATGATTTCTAATTTAGTGAATAATTTTGAGAGAAATGATGAAAGGTTTTAGGCTCTCCTCCATCTAATATTGTCTTGAAAGGTTTTAAGAGATAAATGCCAAAATGATTATTAGATATTCTCTTGAGGATGTATAAATTTTTTATCTTGTGATGATTATTATTCTTAAACTAAAACAACTTCTTAATGCAAGGGTATTGATTGATACAAACACTTTAATTATTGCTAAGTAAGCTTTAAATTTTTTGGAAATGTGCCTTGATAAAGGAAATCAAGGATATACATATTTTTAAGTGGATATCCACAAACCTATTTTGGGCTATGTTAAATGCTAGGATGGGAGAAGGTAATTCTATAAATTTAATCCTTTAACCCATGAAATACCTTGGATAGTCAACTTTGAGGCTCAACATTTTAAATTTTTCTCAGCTTATTTTGATGCAAATGGTCTTGTATAGTTCTAGCAATAAACATGTGATGCATGAATATATTGATCAATTGGGGGACTACTTGGGGAACAAACTTAACCATATATGGGTGATTCTTAGGGATATTACTAAAGTTGAATTTTCAAAAAGGCATAAGTTGGATGCATTTTGCACCAAACTTGGTAATACCACTTCCTAGTTTAAGGAGTCATAACCAAAAACATCTCTCACTACCTTAGTCATGAAATATGAAGAGAATGAAAATAGTCCAATTGTGTTGATTTCCATGTCCAGAGAGGACATGGATGACTAATCCTCTACTAATGTTTAAGATTACACCTTCGATATTAGTTGTGTACTTAGTTTTTATAATAAATCTAAAATTTATGATGTTTACAATTATTAAGCTCTTATTCCTTTTGTACTTGAACTCTTCAATATTTTAATTATTATTATAAAATATGAGTATTAGCACCTTTTTTTAATCGATAAATAAAATATACATAAACTTATATTTTATAATAAAAAAGCTATCTCAAAAATTTATATAATAATAATTATCTTTACAAAAATAATAAAAATCATAATTATAAATAAAAGAGTTGTTTCAAATTTATATTCAAACTTTTCATAAAATTTAGTGCTTAAATAATATTGAGGATGAACTTATACATTATTGAAGATGTCTCACATTATTTATTGAAATTGAAGTATTATACTTGGTTGTTGCAAACTAGAGTTGATTGATTTTTAAAATATGGGAAAGAAGTTTGTTAAATTATTGTTACATTTGCATTTTCCATTCCAAATAAAAGGAGTAGTATATTTAATTATAGGTTTGCATTCATACAATATTAAGATTGGTGATAAAAAAAATTATATATAATTTTAAAAAATCACTTAATAAAGGCATTTAGTGGAGATTTAAAGGCAATTAATGTTTTTATTATAATTTGATCCACCATTTTAACTTTAATAAATTTAACCCACTTTCATTAATATAATTTAAATTGAAAATACTATTTCCAAATTAGTTATTGATAAATATTAGATGCCAAGAAAAGTGAAGTATTTTTTTTATTTGATAGGTGATTAAATGGGTTTGAAAGGTTTTGTATCCATATACAATGGAGTGAAAGATTAAAAAAATAATTCACTAATGGGGAGCCTCTATCATCAGCTAACACCACCGCCAATGGATAAAACAAGAAACAAAAAACATTCTAGGAAACTTTCACAAAGCTTTTGTCAAACAGCCTAGGGAGATTAACCCCATGCAGTATTTAACCGAACTAATTTTAAAATTTTATTTTTATATGTATATTAAATAAATAAAAATTATGAATACTTTTTAAATCATTTTGTAATGATGTTATAAAAATGGTAGTAAGTTTCTATGTTAGAAAGTGAATACAGTAAATCATGAAAACATAATTTATTAATATTAATATAATTACACAAGAAATACTTATTAAATAATAAAATTAAAATTAATAAATACAATTAAATATATATAGTTAATATATGTCAACCAGACTGATGAGATGTGGATGAGTTGGTAAAGTGATTTGGTTTCTTCAAGCACCACCTAGGTTCAAAACTTAGTCTGATATAGAAGGTCGGTTGTGGTTGATCATTGGTATTCTTGGGTGGTTGTAGCTGATCATTAATATTCATAGACCGATTGTGGTTGTTGATGGTATTATCATGCATGTTATATCCATTCATTAATATTTTCAAGCCAGTTGTGATCATTGTTGTTAATTCTAGTACTTATGATAAATGGTCACTAAGAGATCTGGGCCCTCAATTGTATCCTAGACTAGTTAGAACTCTGGTCAAAAAGTGAATAAGGTAAGGATCCCATCAAAACTAGTATATATATATGTGTGTGTGTGTGTGTGTGTGTGTGTGTGTGTGGGATCCTTACAATATTCACTTTTAGAATAAATCTCTAACTAATTTAAGACATAATCGAGGGCTAATATCCCTAAGTGATCATCTATCAGAACTATCAAAATAACCAACAATGACCACAACTAGTCTGAGAATACCAATGAATGGGCATAATGAGTTTGAGAATACCATCAATGACCACCACTGACCTGAGAATACCAATGATCACCAATAACTAGCCTCTGATACCAAATGGAGATTTGAACTTGGATAATGCTTGAAGTAACCAAGTCATTTTACTAACTCACCCACATCTCATTGGGGATATTAATTATATATTTTTTGAAGGAATTTATAACAAAAAATAATCATATATATGTAGAGTAATATGAAATTTTTACACTTATAATTTAAATTAAATTACTATTTTTATAAAAATAAAATAAAATTCTAAATTTATATATTTTGGAGGTTGGGAGGTGTAATGATGTCAATGTAATAACTAATAAGGTAATATAAATGTAATTAATCATATATTTAATTAATTAATATTTTTAGAGATTTTTTTAACATTCTGTAAAAATAAAATAATTATATGTAAAACATAATTATGTAATATTATAATGGTTTAATAAATATGTGTATGGTAAAATAAGTTTATGTACAATACAATTATGTATGCTATTACAATGACAAACTTATTTTCATAAGTTTGATTTTTTATAAATAAATGGTGTCCTTTATTAATATATTTTTATAATTATAAGATTTCCATTATAATTTTTTAATATGATATATTAAAATATTTATAACTATATGAATTAGTATATATATCTTAGATAAATTTACATAAAATACATTGATATATATCTCATTCTCGAGTATCTATTTTACTAATATCGCAATTCAATACAATATAGATACCTTTAGAATGATATCTATTGATAAATTTTATGCAAATTTATTTCAGATTATATATTAGTATTAATTTTATTATAAATTTCATCATCATCGTCAGTTTTCATGATAAAAGATTAGAGATATAATTTTTCTACAATTTTTTATAAATATAATTAAATTTTTGAACGTTCAAAATTTTAAAAAATAAATAAATAATAAAATCATTATGAACAAGTTACACTTCTACAATTCCTTTAAATTATAGAAATTTTATGCAATAAATATAGTTATTTTTTTTTTAATTTTTATTTTTTTGGTTGTTGTTTCGTTCAGTTTTGTTTATTCTAAAAAAACTATGGTCTATGTTCAACACACATTATTTTGAAATTGATTATTGAAATACTTAATGTTTATTGGAAGGCCCTTCAAGTTGAGGAAATCATTGTAGGTATTTTATGGATTAATCTGGAATAAGGTTTAAAAATAATAATCTTAGTATGGTAATAATTTTTGTGAACTTTTATGATTGTGAAGTATGAGGTGGAGCACATCTTGTGAAATTTGTAAAAAGGGGAAGAAACAACGACAACAACAGCAACACTAACTGATTTATTTAATTATATTCATGAAAGATAGTATGCCATTAATTAAAATATAATTGTTAAAATGATACGAGCTTACAAAACTAAATCAACATTTAATTTTTATTATTTCTCATAAATTTATTTTATAATTATTTTAAATTACAGATTTTTTTTAAAAATAAATATAGTTAAAATAATTATTTTTTGTTATAATTTATTATTTAAAATATATATATAATTTAATAATTCTTTTAAATAATGAAAATTTTGGAGACTAAATATATCTAAAAGGTGTTTTTTTGGTAGTGTATTATATTTTTAATACACGTGTGTATGTATGTATGTATGTATGTATGTATGTATGTATGCATGTATGTATGTATGTATGTATGTATGTATGTATGTATCTTTGTATGTATGTATGTATGGGGCATGCTCTCAATACAAACAATATTTTGAAATTTATTATTGAAAAATATAATATTTTTTAAAAGACCCTTTGGAGTTGAGAACAAAATCTTAATATATATTCAATTATCAAAAATATATACACTAATTTGCCATATCTTATTCATGAATGATGATATGTTACTAATTGAAAAATTATTTTTAAAATGATATATTATAAAATACAATTTCTCTAAGCTAAATCAAAATCGAATTGTCATCCTTTTTTAAAAATGATGCCTAACCCATATATGTTTTAAATGATTTTAGAAAAAAAAATTAATAAATAAAAACATGAAATAAATAATTTACAATAATATAAATTATTATTTTTCCATTAAAAACTTATTTAATTCATATATTTATAAAATGAATTTATAAAAATATTTTAATGAATTAAAAAAAAATCATAATAATATACATTTTTTACATAGAAAAATCAAGGTTTACAATTAAAAATAAAGTATGAAAAATATTTAGAGGTGCAAAATTATAAATAATACACCATAAAACTCAAACATGAATAATTATCCTATCTTATATGGTGTTTGAAATTAAATAAAAAATAATTAATCTAAAACTAAAAACTAAGTATCCTCATTGAAATCTATTGATGCAAACCTCAAGATATGTTTTGGTAAAAATAATGTGATCAAGTTTTTATGAATTAAAGAAAATAATTTAAGAGGAATTAGACTATATAAATAGATATCTAGATATACTTTGATAATAAAAAAGTTTTTAATATATATAAATTATAGAAAATAAAAGAAGAATTACATTATAAGAGGAGAGATCTTTGTATAAATAGTTAAAAAAAAAACTTATAATGAAATTAGAGCCATAAAAAATTAGGAGGTTTTATTTTTAAGAATATATTAAAATAATCAAAACTATGTTAGAATTCAAACACTCATAAAAGAGCTATGAATAATTTTAATATATGGCTCAAAGAGATCATTTCTCTCAATGAAATAAAATTGAAGCTATATGTAGATTGATATATTCTTACACATCAGATCCCTTACATGATAATTACATAATCTAAAATATATGTTCCAAATTATTTTGTAACTATACTTAACTTAGACTTATGTGTGTAATCATTGTTGTGGTTTTACAATCACCAACGTATCTAAAGTGATGGTTTCATCCACATAAATGAACAATCAAAGCAACATTAAAAAGAGATTGAAATTTTCATTCTTTGGCATTTATAAAACCTTTTAGTCTTTCAAGAAACATATCAAAAGAGCATGATAATTTGTTTTATATAATAAATTGGTATCAATCCAATGATCATAGATAAGTTATGAGCAATGTGGGAATGAATTGGTGAATGTATGATTTGGATAGTAAGTAATATTCAATTATTCATTGTTGATACCATTTAATAATCTTTGTAATTATTTGAATAATATCATTGGAGGATATGAGATATTTGTGAAAATTAATTGAGTAGTATTTTTTAATAAAAAATTTTCTATGTTATTTGTGTAAGTATTGAATAGCTTCAATATTATTTGGGCTTGGGGATGTTTAATATTTTTTTCAAAGGAGATAATAGGTTAATTTATTAAAAAATATAAGGAGATTAAATTGTTGATGATAGAGAAAGATGCAAAAATTTATGCTACATCAAACCATGTGAAAACATAACTCTTTTTATATAGGTATATTACAATATTTCATTCTTGTGCTTCATTATGAGATATTTAGAAAATATATGAAATAACCATATATTGTAATGTCAATTAAGAAAATAAAAATAATAATCTTGAATCAAAATTAAAGTTTATATCAATGTAAAATTATATATATTAAATCATCCCTTGACATAACTTCAAAATGTGTGCCAAATACATTGCAAACATATCTTTTTTCCAGTTCACCTTAAAAATTATTGAATAAAATCAAAAGAAGAATTATTTAATTGATGAAAAATAATTTGAAAATGAAACTTATAATACCTTTTTAATTACTAATAAGACAAATCATAATTAATTAAAAAATTATAATGACCTTCCTCGCAACTTATATAAAATAAGTATGTGTGAATTGCAAAAACCCATCTTTAAAAGGCTATTATATGTAATAATTTTATTTAAAGGTTTTAACGATGTATAAAAGCGTAATATTTTTTATTATAATGATGATTCCATTTTCAAGATGATGGAAAATATTGGATAAGGAAATAATTTATAAAAATACCATATCTTCTACTTAAATTATTATGTCAGAGGCATTTTCTTAATGGAAATAATAATTGCTCTTTTTTCATCCATCTATGCATTGGATTTATATTAAGATTTCACTAATATGGATGATTGTGAGTGTATTTGTTCCATGAAACCTATTATGTTGTTTTGTATGTGGCATGGAAATAATTATTCATTCAGTCAATAGTTGCTTTTTCCATCCATCTATGCATTGGATTTCTATTAAAACTTCACTAATATCTATGATTGTTAGTGCATTTGTTCCATCACACCTATTGTGTTGTTTTATATGTGGCATGGAAATAATTATTCATTAAATCATTGTATTTTATGGAAAAAATGTGTAAATATGGTTTTAAAAAATGTAATATTATTTAAGCCTTTTATTGTAGTTATATTCAAAAAATTCTATAAAATTATATGAATTTAATTATGTTCTTTATCATGATATGTATGTTAGGAAACCATGTATTTTATAATAATAGAAGAATAATATAATGTAATAATAAATATATTTAAATAGATAAAATATCCAATATGTATGAGAAAATATAAAGGATTAATGAGGTAAAACCTTAAAAAAGTTAAGGAAACATCCATGGTGTAAGATATCAAGCTTTATAAATTCTAAGATCAACAGATTACATAAGAACGTGTTGTGTAGATTACATGCAAACTCTAAAAATATAAATATATATGATTGGAAAAGTATCATTATGATTTATCCTTCTAATAAAAGAGTGTAAACATGCCATTATAAATTGTTTTCTAAAATAATAATCTATTGGAATTTATCTTCCTAGAATTAAGGGTTTGATTACTCAATTTTTTTGCTTCAGGGGTGCTTCCCCCAAACCCCTACCAAGAGGGTTCACCCTAAGATAATAGTCAGTGGGGTTTTTCCCCTCACACCCCACTATCAAGGAGTAGGATATAAATTGCATCATAAAAGGATCCAAAATTTAACTTTGTTGTCACATATCTAACAATCTCCACCTTGACAAAAATTTATGTCTTACATCTTGTCGACCAAATAATCAACTTTTTTGTAAGCTAGGAGAAGCCAAACACCATTTTAGCTTCTTCAAAAAAATTGGTTTCATGAATATATCATCACTATTTTTCTGTGTGAAGCTTTTCAAGTGCTACTTTTCCTTCATCAATCACTTATCTAATAAGATGGTACTTCATATAATATTTTTTTTGCTACTATGATAATTTGTATTCTTGGCTAAATAACTTACACTCTAACTATCACAAAATACCTCCATTTCTTATTGCTCTTTTCCAAACTCACCTAATGGGCCCTTTAACCAAATTGCCTCCTAATAAGCATGATAAAAAAATACACATATTATGCCTCAATAGTTGATGCATCAATAGTATTTTGAAGCTTTGGCATCCAACTAATAGTGGTGTAGAAAACACATGCCAATCTTTTAGAGGCCATAAGTTTTGATCCATAGCTCCCTTTGAGCTCTTTCACATGCCAAAACAACTGTATCAAATTTTTTGATTTTATCCAAAGGTTATATAACACCTTAGATTTGATTTATATATTTTTTTGAGGACATACATGATCATTTGAGGGCCCAAAATTAATGTTTAATGAAAATTTAAAAAAAAATATTATTAGAAATTATGTATTTCTAGGACCAAATGTCAATTTTAGTTGAATTTCATCCCATAGTCTAATTTTAGTGTCTAGGTTATTTTTGAATTTTTTTGGATCCACATGCACTTACATGCGAAACTTACTATAAATAGTAGTTACTAAAAATAAATATTTTATATATATATATATATATATATATATATATATATATATATATATATATATATATATATATATTAAATTTTGTATGTCAACTCTATTTTTTGAGTTGAATCTTATTTAAGCATGGTTTGGATTGTAATTATTTCAATTTATTTAATTATGAATTAATAAAATTTATTTTTCATAATCTTGGCCAATTGGTAATTTTATTTGTCTTATTAGTTTTTGATTTCATTATCTAGTATTAGAGCAATTTCAAATCTTGGAGGAGTAAAAAATTGAGAGGACAAGAAGGTATTACATAAATGAACTGGACTATACAAGATCTATAGTTGTAAGTTTAAAAATTAATATAGGTTATCACCAATTAATAGAGAAAACAAGGTGGTGATGAGGAAGACACAGGACGTAATGAAGAATTTTAGCAAGAAGAACAATAAGAGCATCCACCATCGATGGAAGAGAGGATGGTTTAGGTGTTAAAAATAAGGAATGAAGGAATCAAGGTTGATGTTATAGATTATAGAGGAAGTTTAAAACTAGAGGAGTTGATAGATTTGATGAATATCATGGAGAAGTTCTTCAAGTAGAAGACTGTGAGAGAAGACAAGAAGGTAAAGTTTACATGCACGAAATTGAAAGGTTATGCAATGATTTGGTGGGATCACCTATAAAAAGAGAGACAAAGAAAAGGTAAAGATAAGATTAATTTATGTAAAAATATGGAGAAAAATTTGAGGGAGAAATTTCTTCCTATGAATTATGCACAAACCCTATACAAAATATTTCAAAATTCCAGGTAAAAAAATCATAGTATACAAGAATATACAGATGAATTTTACAAGATTTCCATATGAGTGGAGCATGATGAAACATAAGAGTATATGGCTGAAAGTTATGTAAATGGTTTGAAATTTTCTATTCAAGATGAATGAAACATGCATAAAATACTTAACATAGAGGATGCTTATCAATTAGCTTTGAAGGCAGAAGAAAAACAAAATAGATAAAATTTTAGGACATCTCCTAGTCCAAAAAGAGGTGGATCCCCTCTAATAAGGGGATGAAGTGGGTTTAATACCACCAAAAGTGGATTTAATGCCAATAAAGGTGAATTATCACATGGTACAAAAAGGTAAGATGATAATAGGCAAGGGTTTTAATACTAACAAAAAGGAAAAGGATTTTAGAGAGGATGAGGTTACGATGGTACAATAGGATAGTTTTTGAATCAAAATAGATCTTATGTATATTATAGATGTGGAGAAGAAGGACACAGAGGATTTGAGTGTCCACACTATCAAGATCAAGAAAGGAGGTAAGAATATCGCCCAAGAGTGAATCTAGTTGAGGCTAAGAAAGAAGAGTAGAATACTGAATTTGCACTAGCAGATGTTGGAGAGAATATTATGATGAGAAGAACCATGATCTCTCTAAAGAAGGAACGAGTTTAGAATTAAAAAGGTGGTGATGCATTGCTATGATCTAATATTTTTAAAATAAGATGTACTTCAAATGGAAAGGTATGCAGAGTAATTATAGATAGTGGTGGTTGTGAAAATATGGTTTCTAAAGAAATGATACAAAAAAATAAATATGTAATTTGAAAAATATCCTAATCCTTAATATTTCATGGTTTAAGAAAGGGAATGAAGTTATAGTAGATGAAAGGAGTTTAATCAAGTTTTCTATAGGAAAAACTTATAATGATGATATATGGTGTGATGTTATTTTGATGTATGCATGTCATTTGTTATTAGAGAGACTATGGCCATTTGATAGGAGAGTAACTCATGATGGAGAAAAGAATGCATAAATTTTTTAGAAAGGTGGTACAAAGTTAGTTTTATGACCTCTTAAAAATGAAGAGAAGACAAAAAACATGCTCTCTACTAAATAATTTATCCAATATGTGAAGGTAACACATTACCATTACACATTAGTAGCAAAGAATGAAGAAAAAAAAATGGTGCCTATACTAATAGAAGTAGTGAAAGTGTTGAAAGAATATGAAAATGTTATGCCTGATGAGTTACTGGATGGCTTACCACCAAAGATAGATATCAAACATCACCTTGATTTGATTCTAGGATCAACTCTACCCAATCAAACAGCTTATAGGATGAATCCAACAAAACATGTAGAATTAAATAAATAGGTTATTGAATTTATAAGAAGGTCATAAGGGAGAGAATGAGTTCATGTGAAACACTATCATTTCTAACTCCAAAGAAATATGGAGGATGGAGAATGTGTGTGGATAATAGAGCAATTAATAAAATTACAATCAAGTATAGGTTTCTTATACATCATTTACATGATATGATGGATGTGGTTGCATGAGAAAAATATTCTACCAAAATTGATCTAAGGAGTGCTTATTATCATATTCAAATTCATGAAGGAGATGAGTGGAAAACTGCATTCAATACTAGGGATAACTTATATGAGTGGATCGTGATGTCATTCAGATTATCTAATGTACCTAACGCATTTATGAGGGTGATGAATACAGTGCTATGAGAATATATTGGTAAGTTTATGGTTATTTATTTTGATGATATTTTAATATGTAGTAAGATTAAATAAGAACTCTTACAATATTTGATAATCGTAATGGATTTTTTAAGAAAGAAGAAGTTGTATTCAAATATGAAGAAGTATAGGTTTATATAGAATAATTTGATATTTTTGGGATTTATATTTTCTACAGATGGTGTGAAAATGGATGAAGAAAAGATAAATTCAATTGTTGAGTGACCTATTCCAAAAAGTATTACAAAGGTAGGAAATTTCCATGGTTTAGTAACTTTTTACAAAAAATCTATTAAAAAATTTAGTAGTATTGTGGCACCAATAATAGATTGCATGAGAGGGAAAGAATTTGCATGCACTAGAGGAGACATAGAAAGCTTTGAATTTTTGAAGAAGAAGATTATAGAAAGACCAATTTTAACATGATTATATTTTAACAAAGTGTTTGAGCTTGATTGTGATGCTTCATTTGTGGGAATTTATATTGTGTTGAATCAAGAAAAAAATCCAATAGCATATTTCAATGAAAAATTGATTTAGGTAAGAACAAAGTATTCTACTTATGATGTTGAACTTTATGCAATTGTACAAGCATTAAGACATTATAGGCATTACTTAGTTCCTAAGGAGTTTATACTATTTATAGATCATGAGGCTTTGAAGTATGTGAAAACACAAAAGAAGTTGAATAGTAGGCATGCAAAGTGGGTTTCTTTTTTGTAGGGGTATTATTTTATGTTGAAGCATAATTAGGAAAATAGAACCATGTAGCTAATGCATTGAACATGAGAGTAGCATTATTAAATACTATGGTGAGTGAAGTAGTTGGGTTTAAATATATTAAAGGATTATATGATATTGATCTATATTTTAACAAGGTAGTTGAGAAGTACAAGAATCCATTAACAGCTAGGATAGATGTTATCCATGATGAGTATCTTATACAATAAAGTTATCTCTTCAAAGGGAAACAATTATGCATTTCAGTTGGGTCTCTATGAGATAATATAATACAAGAATGACATAGCGGCGATTTGGCTAGACATTTTGGTAAGATGAAGGCAATAGATTTGGTGGAGGAAAAGTATTTTTGGCCAAAGATGAAGAGAGATGTGATAAGGTATGATTGAAGGTGCAGAAGATGTTAGATGGATAAAGGACATGTGCAAAATACTGGATTATATATGCCATTACCAGTTCTAAAGAGGACCATGGAAAGATTTGAGTATGGACTTTATGTTAGAATTACCAAACACACAGAGATGTAATGATTCAATTTTTTTTTTGTAGATAGATTTTCTAAAATGGTTCATTTCATTTCATGTAAGAAAACCACTGATGCCACTAGAGTTTTATAATTATTTTTCAAGGATATTGTGAGATTTCATGGTGTTCTTAAAACTATTACTTCATAAAGGAACACAAAATTTCTAAGTCATTTTTTGAAGACTTTGTGGAATAATATGGGTACTGAGATATAATTCAATAGTGCATATCACCCAAAAATAGATGGATAGATAGAATCTTTGAATAGGAGCTTAGGAAGTTTGTTGAAATGCATAGTGGGAGAGAAACCCAAGTAATGGGACTTGGCTTTACCACAAGTTGAGTTTGCATATAACAATTCAATGAATAGATCAATAAAAAATTAATAATTTAAAATTGTTTATGGGAGAAATCCTATTGGTATTTTAGATTTGGTAAAATTCTCAATTAAAGATTGAATTAGTGGTGATACAAAAGCATTTGCATATCATATGCAGTAGTTATAAGGAGTAAAAAGAAACTTGCAAAAAAATAATGAGAAATATAAAGTAGTAATAGATTTTAGAATATGATCAAAGGTATTTAAATAATGAGTGTTTGTAAAGGTTTACTTGAGTAAATAAATATTTTAAAAAGGAATGTATAACAAGTTTAAGTACAATAAAATTAAACCGTGCATAATTATGAAGAAAATGAATGACAATGCTTGTGAGGTGAGTTTACCATAAAATTTTGATATATCTCTAGTATTTAATATTTTAGATTTATAATAATTTCATGGAGAATATAGTGGAGATGATGAAGATGAATAATTAAATTTGGAGCAGTAGGTTCCAAAGAAGAAAGAAAAAATAGTTTAGGTTTTGGATATGAAGATAGTGAGCACAAGGCAACAAAATTATAACATGTATTTGGTGTAGTGGGAAGGATTGAGAAAGAAGAAAACACTTGAATTATAAAATAAGAGATGAATAATATTGATAAATACAAATTTAATAATTATAATCAATCCAACTCGTAGGAGCTGAGTTGTTTTCAACTGAAGGAGAATGATGCAAAAAATAGGTCAATCTTTTAGAGGACATAGCTTTTGACCCATAAATCCGTTTGAGCTCTTTCACATGCCAAAATGACTATATTGAAAATTTAAACTATATTTTATGTCTTTATTCCCAATTAAAGTTAATTTAGATATTTTTTGAGATCATACATGATTATCTAAGAGTCCAAAATTAATGTTTAATGAAATTTTTAAGAATTTTCTTTTTAGAGAAATTGTGTATTTTTATGACCAAACATCAAATTCAATTGAATTTAATCCCATAGGCTAATTTTAGTGTTTAGATTATTTTTATAAATTTTTATATCCACATGCACTTGCATGTGAAACTTACTAAAAATAGCTATTTTTTAATATTTTAGTTTGTTTGTTTTTTAATTTTGCATGTAAACTATATTTTTTGAGTTTAAGATTATTTAAACATGGTTTGGGATGTAATTATTTAAATTTATTAAATATGAATCAATACAATTTTTTATTCATAATCTTGGCCTATTGGTAATTTTATTTGTCTTGTTACTTTTTGGTTTTATTAAATAGGTCCACCTACAAATTTAAAAACATAACTAGATGTTTATCTTCTTTTATCCAAATATCATACAAAATAAAAATCAACATGATCATAGATATAATCACCATATTCATTATAATTGATTCAATCTAGTCACTTATGCCTTTGCAAGTAGTGAAACACCCACTTCACTACTACCCAATGTTATTTAGCTAGATTTGTCATATATTTACTAACAAATCCAATTGCATGTGAAATGTCTAGCCTTGTACATACCATAGCATAAATTAAACTCCTTACTGCACTATCATATGGTACATGATAGATATACTAATTTTATTCATCACTACTAGGACATAAACATGAAGAAAGCTTGAAGTGGGAAGAAAAAGGGATACTAATTGATTTCACATACCTCATACTGAATTTGGTTAGTATAATTTTCAAATATCTTTGTTGTGATAAAAAATCTTACCATTTTTCTTGTCTCTATGTATGATCTATATGCCTAATATTTTTTTGGTTGCTCCTAAATCCTTTATATGTCCTAGCTAAATGAATCTTTAAATTGTTGATTTATGTCATGATTTTACTTGATACAAACATATCATCAACATATAATGCCAATATAATTAATAAGTGTGTTATACAAGCAATGAATATATATACAAACTAATTTTTAGAAAAAATGTCATTAGATGATCTATGTATACCATTACGAAGAATGTAAAGGCTATGAGTTTTCCATTACTATATAATTTTTTATTCAATTTGAATATACCATTACCTTCCTCATGACTATGTATACCATTACTTGATATATTTATATAGGTATTAGTGTACATATGTATACTTTTTTTTACATTTAATTTTAATTTTTGACATTTGACCCATGATCTACTCACTAAACATGTATGTACACTTGGAATATGAAGCCTATTGGTTCTACTTCAATGCAAATTTTATTGAACTATTTCATTAATTTTATACTTGATTGAATGATTATAATACTCTATTTTAATACTTACTAATGCCCTTTTGATTTTGTACGTGACTCTATGAGTATAATTTCTTATTATAGTTCTTCATGTACTATTGCCCCATTCTAGGAGGCATATTATAAGAGTGTGAGTTTTGTTTTATGTAGTAATTAAAATTGAATGAATTATGCATTCAATGAATTATATGTAGCATATCTTAATTACAAAAATCACTACATAAATTATACATTGAATGAACAATTATTCCCTATCTAATCATTAATTCATTAAACTAGTCAATAATACAATAAACATTAAACAAACTATGCCCTAACTAATCCTTAATTCCTTCAACCATTCAATAATATAATCAACATAATACTCCTTTGTTATTTTATGATAATTTTACTAATATGAAGGTTGGGCATGTATAATGTTTTCTTTTGGACTTGAAAAACACTTATTGTGTTCATTTTTATTAATAACTCAATCAAATTAATAACATAAAGCTCATGGAAAACCATTGATTGTATTGTTGACAGCTTGAAACCCTTATGGTATGCCTATTTGATAATGATTTTAGCATATTTCTAAATTTTCTTGTTATTAATGGACAGAATGAACATAGGTGGTGGATAGCATAGTACTATGTTTCTATTAATGTTATGTTATTCTTAACTTAGTGACCAATATAAATGTTTATTTTGGGATTATAAATAGCTTATTGTGTTCATCTGTGTTCATAACTCTATCAAGTTAATAATACAAGGATAATGAAAACCCGTTGACTCTTATCCAGTCATGGAAATGAAGAGGGCAAGGGAAACTAGTTTGTGAAGGGGTACTATAATTGAAAATAATGAAAATTAAGGTTCAATTTTATTTGATTATTATCACTCCTCATGACTACATCGGTAGGGCCCAATAACACCTTAATAATCATAGTTAAGGAAAAAGCCTTCGATTAATGTAAACAATAATGTGTAAGGAAAATGAGCATGGTTAAGACTAATACACTGAGGGAAAAATGATGGATAAGTAGATGTGATTAGTCGTGGGTCAATATCCAATGTGGCGGTCTATGCCAAAATCACCTATTGATTGTAGCATTGACTAATTGAAGTAATTAATGCTTTGGGGGTGGAGTTGGAGTTTTATGTGAATATCTTTTATTTAGAATACAAAGGTATAAAAATTAAATTATTTTATATATAGCATATCCAACAATTTTTATGCATTTAATTCATATGCATTCATTGAATTATATGTATCTTATCCTAATTGCACAAACTAGTCTATAGACTATACATTGAATGAATGATTATGCCCTAACTAATCTTGATTTCTTCAATGTAGATAATGATTATGCATTGAATGAATAATTATGCCCTAAATAATAATTAATTCCTTCAAGAATGCAATAATATAGTAAACATAAAATAAATCCAAACCAATATTATGTTCAAGGGTTGGATATTCAACAATGCAAAAAATGATTATGTGTGATTGAGTCTTTATCTCTGGGTCCTTGAAAAGGCACTTTTGGGACACTCACTATATCCATATTTCTTACTTTTTTATTCTTATCAATTTAGCATTTTTTTAAGATTTAATTTAGCTATATCCAAATTCCTTTTAACATATACCCATATCCAAAATTTTCCATATAATTAAAAATAATTATATAGTTTGATATATGATTATGCCCTAATTAATCATTAATTCCTTCAAGCAAGAAGCAATACAATCAATTTAAGACAAACCCAAATTGATATTATGCTCAAGGGTTAGATATTCAATAATGAAAATAATGACTATGATTTGAATAAATGACTAAAGCAATTTTTAACTCCTTTAAGTAGGCAATAATATAGTTAATATAAAACAAAACCAAACTGATATAATGCTCAAGGGTTAGATATGCAACAATACAAAAAAATGTTTATGAGTTGAATGTGTAAATTATGCCCTAATTAATCATTATTTCATTCAAGCAGTGAAAAATACATTCAACATAAAACCCTACCAAACTAGTATTATGCTCAAGGATTATGTATTCAACAACTCAAAAAATGATTAAGTGTTGAATAAATGAGTATGTCCTAACTAATCATTAATTCTTCAAATCCATCAATAATATAGTCAACATAAAATAAACTAGAATGTATTACAAAAACTAAACTGATATTCTCTTCTCATCAGTATCACACATCTCATAAGGGTATAACCTTAAAACCCTACAAATAAAAGGCGTGACAAATTACTTGGTGTGTTCTATTTCTTCTTCCATTCATAATACCATATGTTTATCCTTGGTTGAAATTGCCATGTTGTGTATATGAGCTCAATGGTGGGGTTAAAAAAAGAATAGAAAGGTATACAAACTTTTATCCAATCATGGAGATAAAGTAGATGAGGTAAATCGAGCTTGTGAAAGGGAAGCGAAAGTGGGTAACATGAGTTTTTGGAGGGAAAGCTTATGAATCGACATGATTTTTAAATATAATGAAAACTAAAATTAAATTTTACTTCATTATTATCATTCTTTGTGATTACATCAGTGGGAATTTAATAAAATAATAATGATTAAGGAAACAATAATAGTTAAGGCCAAATTTGTAGTATGTGTGTCTAATGCAGATAAAAATATACACAACAATTTCTAAATAAAAGAATTAATAACTTCAGTGATATGAGAGGTATGTATGTCTATATTTGGGAAGAGATGTAAGTTATTTCACTTGTATTATTACAAAATTAAATATAGAAACCTCTAATAAGAGTTGTGAAGCTACCATCCTTTGATATGTGTTATGATATATATAAAGAGGTATCAATCTCTTTGAAAAAAGGTGTGAATATAAAATCCTCTTTCTTATTTATACACTTAATTGGTAGTTTTTTTATAGTTATTTTTAGAAATAAATGATAAATCTAAAAATAAAAAATAAAGAAATTTTTACTGAAAGCTTAAGAGGAAGAGATGGATATCCTAGGTATGTCCAAACAATATGCAATTTGAGGAAGTTATCCCCGCATGTTCCTTTTCTTTACTCTAATCAAAGCCCTATTGACATTTATGGATAATATCTTTAAAAAACCTACCCTAGTGCTCAACTCAACTAAGAAATCCCTATTCCAATGGATCAAGAATAGAACTTATATGTAAATCATGCACCCCTTAATAAGATCACCCCTAGATTTATCATCTAGCAAACATAGCAGGAAATAAATTTGAGAATTATTTACAATAAAAAGCTTGATGTTGGCATTGTCCTCAAAATATAACTTAAAAAATATAAAATTTTGTGTCCCACAGGTCTAATTTCTCAAAAATATCCTTTTTCTCAAGTTCCCTTAGGTAATGTCTTCATTTTGGCCAAAATTAGGAAAATTGGACTTTTTGTACATCTCACATGTACTCAAACCCTAACAACCCCAATTTCCCTGACCATGGTTTATCTTGTGTGTCTAGTCAAAAAGTAAGAGTTTCTATACAAGTCTTGAAAAATGTAAGTTTACCTTGTGTGTGTATCAAACTTTTCAAGATTGTCGGACTTTGCTCACATTTTGACTAAACAAGCTAGCTTGTAAATAGACTAATTTTCCCAATTTATCTGAATCAAATGGATAATTTCAAACTTTGATTACAATTTTGTTCACCAAACTAACTTGTAATCAAAATTTGATTTCCTCAATTCACTCTATTAAATGAAGCCTCAATCAGATATTTTGAACTTTGATTACATGATGGCTATTGAATCATCTTGAAACCAGATTATGATTTTTTTGATTTATTATATGAAACAAAAAGGAGCATACTTTGCCTACACATTGTATCACTGAAAATTATGTAATCAAACCAAAAATTTCCTAATATAAAAACACAATATAAAGAAGAATGGGAAAAGTGGACTTTGAAGATGATGTATACAACATAAATGGAGTCAAATACACCCAAAAATTTTGAAATCACACTGCATCCATTTGCCTTCAATGAATGCCAAGCCATTAATTGGAAAAAATTGGATTCCTTCCCATTTCCACATATTTATAAAATCTCCATTTAATGCTCGCATTCATCCTTTTGCTTTCACTCGCCATCCTCCACAATCCCATGTCCTGATTCCCTTCCAATTGTAGGAGCGATATTGATCTTTGACAGACCTTGTGATAGTGATTGATCTAGTGGAATTATTTGTTTTCTATTCATCTTGTGAGTGACTTGGATAATTTTTTATTTTGCTAATGAGATATGGGGTTTCATCAAAGCAGGGTTTCAAGCCTAGTCTTCTCATAAACAAGTCTTTGAGCAAAAGGGTGAAGATTTTCCACTAAGAGTTTGCTTGACTAATGCATAGTAAGCTTGGATAGGTAATGAAATCTCTATAATACCTATAATCCATTAATAAATAAGGTTTATGAATACTATTGAGACTTTGTGAGTTTATAAAAAAAAGGTAAAGTCCCCTATCAAGTAGCGGTTGATGAGTTTTACGTCCTCGACTTATCTAATTTAGTAACTTTTATTTCTCATAATGCTAACATTATTATTATATTATAAATACATCAATTTATAAAAAATATTATAATTTTATCCTATTAATATATTTGGTGTTTTTAACTATTGATCATTTTCTATGTTTTAAATTTTATTTTTGTTAAAAGGTATTAAGTAGTTGGCCTCTATATTTATATTTTATGGCTATTATTTAGGTTAAATTAATTTGATATGTTAAATTAATGTAAATAATAATATTTCTATTAATTTTTTATATATTATTGATATTATTTTTCTATACAATGTATAAGAATTTATTATTTTTTAAAATTTATGATTTTATTATTTCAAGAGTCGTACCAAGTTTTTCTTGATTTTTTTCATTGAGTAGTCTAAAATGTGCTAGCCTAGTCTCATCTAAGTCTAAGTCTCCATACTATGGTTTTAGATGATAAACATCATTTGAATTAGTAAGAATTTTATTGATTAGTCCACTATCATTAGTGACTTTATTGATAAACAATTGTATAGGCTCAATATCATAGGGTACTTTTATATGACCTCAAACCTAGTATATGATATAGCTTGTAGAAGAATATTTGTTGGGATAACCAAAGAGGGGAGACTCAATTCCATGTAAAGGATTTAAAAATTCTACCTTCAACTATCTACATAAGAGAGCCTCCAATGCTTTAGGGACATCAATCAAGGTTTCTCTTTGTTCATCATCAAATTTTTGGAAGGAGACTTTTCCAAGAAATTTTTTGAGGAAGGAACCACTAGAGTGAACAAATATGGTAGTTTATTCATTCATTTTCCCAAGTTTATATATATCAAAGTCAATGGATTTAATGGGTTCCCCTATTGCCTACCTCTTTATGTAAGTAACAAGTTTTAATTCATGGACCTTTGCAAACTGTTGGTAAAAGTGCATAAGTTCCTTTGTATAAAACAGAAGACAAGAGCTCATTTCCCATTAGCAACTATACATGCAAAAATTTTACAAATGTGAGGGTGATTGAGAGAGACATTATTATCTTTTAGTGCTTACATGACAAATATATTGTCTTCTAACAAAAACAAGTTTGGTGAAGGAATTTTGGGTATTGTGCATAAACATGGCCCTTTTTAATGAATATATATGATGGATTGTGAATATGATGATGAGATCTAAAACAATCAGTTAACCCTTGATCAAATTCCTATGTATAATCTAGTCGATATTCCAAAGGGATTGACTAATGACAGTAATGACTTTCAAGCACCAATATACTTGCAAAATAAGATATTTCTTGATCCTCTTCTAGTGACCACTCCTGAAGTCACTTTTTTATGTTCATTTGAAGGTGGTGCTTGATAGATAATTGGTATGGTTGTCAAAGAAATAAAAAGAATGTGTTATGGAAGCAACATTAAAATGGATATATAAGGGGCATGGATCATCTTCCAAGTCTTATAAGCAAAAAACTTTTACTCCCGATAAATTATCCATCACTAAAGATCACACTATTGCTTCTAGAGTTGTTAGTGTTGTTGAATCTAGTAGAGATGGGGCAGCTGGGGGAGATCCAAATAAATACAAGTTACCTAAAAAGACATGAGACAAGATAACCCATAGAGATCAAGATGAATATTAAGAAGATGCAATCTTCTCAATAATTTGTTGTCCAATTACTTGTTACATCTCCTCTTATGTTCCCTTCTCCTCTTGACACATCCATTTTGATTGATAATACAACACAAAAATTTATCGCATCTAACCGTAGTCAAGGTTATGCTCCTTCTACTTCTCAAACTCCTAAATTTTCACCATCTACACACCAGTTACCTTTGCCACCTCCTCAACCTACCTATATTTTTCCTTAGGATCCTTCTCAACCATCTCCCTCACATGTTCAAACTCCCATGGCTCCACCTCAACAAATTTGAACTTCATCTAAGTCATATACTCAAGTTAAGAACATAGGAAGTGATGAAACTTTTGAATTAATGAAGCCTATATTAATAAGAATAAGATTCCCAATTTTAATGTAGTAGGTGCTTTGTTGAAAGTACCTTCACCCAAAAAGGCATGCCCTTGAGAAATATGTATGGTTATCTATCTTCTACTTTGATTGATATCTAAAGTTATAAACATGTATACATATATTATAAAGACATGAAAACATAAATAATATTTGTAGAAGTAAGAATGGTTGAACTTCCATGTATGACTCTCTCCTTCCAATAATTATTCTCAAATATTTGGCATGGGACAATACCCCATGAAAAGGCACATTGTGGGACCCCTCAACCCCACACTGCCTTTGGTACTAACATGCACCACACCTATCATCGATAATTGGTAGCATCATGTAGTTTGATTTTCCTTTACAATGAAGCATGAAGGTGTGTAGGACCCTATAGAAACCACTAGTGGATACTCCATAAGGAATGGAATACACAGGGTGTCACCACATCTGATCTACACAAATATCATTATACCACAATAAAAGTGTGTGCATTATATGTTGGAGATGAATTGATGATCTTGGAGGTACCATGAACCTATGGAGAAGGTTCTAGGGTACCGAAGACCATTGAACAAGAACTATAATAACCATAAACTATGAAAATAGGCTTGGTGATATTCTTGGAAAACTTTTGAAAGATCCACTTCAATCAGTCACATCACCTTGTAAATCAATAGTCCAATTGCATTAAATATATAAAGCATGGAAACTTGGCTTCTAGGTGATACCTCAAAAGAATATTTTTCTTGTTACAGAAACTGACCTACTCTGACAACTTTGTACACTAGCATAGAAATTTTTTGTGTATACTATGTACACCCTCTGTTGGAGACAAATTGATAATCTTGAAAGTAACATGAACCTCTGGAAGTGTTTATGGAGTACCAAATTCCATTGAATATTATCCATAATAAACTAACATTGTGAGAATATGCTTAACAATATTAGTGGAACTACTTTTGAAAGATCCTCTTAGTTAAGTTGCCCCTATTAGGATCCAAGAGTACAATTGATTACTTTTATATAAGCAACTAAACACGGAATTGAAACCAAAAGTAATAAGTCACTAGAAATCAAAAACAACAAATAATAGGAGATACAAGAAATAACCAATATGTATTAAACTCTTTCAGAAGGAAATACAATGAAGAAATCTCTTTCTCCTCACACCTCTCAGATGTACAGTAATTTTCCCTCAAGAGTTCTCTCTCTTTCTCTATCAATTACAATCAACTCAATTACTGAGTTATCTTTCCTTACATGCTATGAGGATCTAACCCTAATATATAGTATACTGCAACACTAGGGTTTCATGAGCCATGCATTTGCCACCCTTAGATCCACCTCTAAATCAAAGTCTCAAATCTATTCTTCTAAAATTAGAAAATTTGTTCTCCTAAAATTAGAAAAGTTGGAAACGCACAAAAGTCAGTGTCGGTCTGAAGATGACCGATGCCAGCCGACCCCTAACCGATGTCGGTTGGTTCTGACCGATATGATCAATGCCGATCAACCCCTAACTGATGTCAATTGGTTCTAACTGATGTCGGTTACTGTGTAAGCCCAATAACCTCCACATTGCTCATTATTGAAGATTTTAGCTCCACAAATCAACAATCTCCCACTTGGAGATAAATAGCTGCACCTGTACCTGTACAGCAACATCCTCTAAACATCTCTAGCTTGTTTCTCCATCTTCAAGTTCAATCTTGAAGACCAAAAAAAGTTGAATGAAGATTCAACTTCTCCTTTGTTACTAGTTTTGTTAACATATCAGCAGGATTCTTATCCGTATGGATCTTTTCCAGCTTCAACTGTCCATCCTCTAATACCTGTCTAATGAAGTGGTACCTAAGCTGTATATGCTTGGTTCTTGAATGAAAGGCTGAATTCTTTGCCAAATGAATTGCACTTTGACTATCACTATACAATCTGCAACTCTCTTGCTCCTTTCCCAACTCTTCCATGAACTGAGTCATCCAAATCATTTTCTTGCTAGCCTCTATGACTGCAATGTATTCTGCCTTTGTAGTAGACAAGGCAACAACCTTCTGTAACTTTGAAATTCAACTAACCGCCATTCCACCAACAGTGAACACATATCCTATGGTGCTTCTCCTACCATCCAAGTCACCTGCCATATCCTAATCTACATACCCATGTAGAGAAGTGTTTGACCCTCCATAGCATAAACGCCTACTGTTGGTCCCTCTCAGATATATGAGAATCCACTGAACTACTTTCCAGTGTTCCTTTCCTGGATTAGCCATAAACTTGCTGAAAACTCCCACTGCTTGGGCAATATCTAGTCTAGTACATACCATTACATACATCAAGCTCCCAACTACTGAAGCATATGGAACTCTACTCATGTACTCAACCTCATCATGTGATTTAGGACACTGTTCTTTGCTCAACTTGAAGTGTCCAACCATAGGTGTGCTTAACGATTTTGCATCCTACATATTAAACCTCTCCAACACCTTATTCACATAATCCTCTTGAGACAAAATCAAACTATAATTTTTCCTGTCTCTCTTAATACTCATGCCAAATATTTTCTTTGCTGCTCCTAAATCCTTCATGGCAAATGTGTGAGCTAATTTTACCTTAAGCTCAGTAATTTCCTACATGTGTGAACCTCCAATAAGCATATCATCTACATACAGTAACAAGATAATATAACTACCATTATCCAATCTATTAAAATAAACACAATGATCAGATTGACATTTACTAAAGCCATGCTCTGTCATAAACCTATCAAACCTCAAATATCATTGTCTTGGAGCTTGCTTAAGACCATATAAGCTTTTCTTCAACCTGCACACAAGTTTCTCCTTACTTTTGACCTCAAAACTTTTCGGCTGATCGATATATATCTCTTCATCTAAATCTCCATGAAGAAATGTTGTCTTAACATCAAGTTGCTCAAGATGCAAATCCTCCATAGCAACTAAAGACAATACAATCCAAATAGAAGTCATCTTTACTATGGGAGAAAAAATTTCACCAAAATCAATACCTGGTTTTTGTGCAAATCCCTTTACTACCAACCTGGCCTTATGTCTCATTTGTCCATTCTCTCCTTCCTTTAACCTATATACCCATTTGTTTTTTAGTGCTTTCTTTCCAGCTGGTAACTCAACCAAATCCCACGTATGGTTTTCTTCTAAGGAATCAATTTCCTCATTCATGCCATGCTCCCACTGTTTCCTAGATTCTACCTGCATTACCTCATCAAAACTTTTTGGTTCTCCACCATCAGTGAGCAACAAGTAGTATAAAGAAGGGGAATAACGAATTGGAGGTTTACTTACCCTTTCAGACCTCCTTATGGGCATTTGAGACTCATTTACAACTTGTTGTCTGGCCAAATTTCCTTCTGACAGTGACTGATCCTGATCATCTCTGATAGATGTCAGTCTGCACAAGATCGATGTCGATTCCTCCTGATCGACATCGATTTCCACTTGATCGATGTCAGTCTCCACCTGATCAACGTCAATTTCCACCTGATCGACATCAGTCTCTGTGTTTTTTTATGAGTGATGATTTTTACCTGTGAGCTCATTTTGGATCATAATCTCTTCCAAATCAAGTTTGCCCTGCTCAAAATTATTTAGCCTCTTGAGCTGATCACTGTACATCACCTTCTCATTAAAAACCAAAGCTTTCCATTTCTTAAATGTGTCAAAAACATCAAATTTCCTCTTTATGCAATAAACCCATACCTTTCTTGTAGCATCATCAATGAAAGAAACATAATACTATGATCATTCAATAGAAGCTACCTAAGCTGGTCCCCACATGTCTGTGTGAACAAGCTCTAACTTGTGCTTCTTCTTTGTTGACCTAGTTTTGAGAAACCTCACTTTCTTTTGTTTCTCAAAAATACAATGCTTACCTTTTGACTTAATAACTTTCATTCCCTTCTCACTCATGTGACCAAGTCTATAGTGCCACAACTTTGCATCTACATCTGAAGTAGATAAAATAAAAGGAGAATAATCAGTAATACAAGTAGATAGATAAAGTTTACCTACTCTCTTACCTTTTGCTAATACAAGTGCACCCTTGGAAATTTTCAAAGATTTAGCTGTGAGAGTTACTGTGCAACCCTCATCACCCAACTTTCCTACAAAAATCAGATTCTTCTTCAGGATGGGTACATGCATGACATCCTTCAACACCCATGTGTTGCCATTCTACAATTTCAGTTGCACTTTTCCTTTGCCAACAATTTTACAATGCTCATCATCCCCTAAATAAACTTTTCCAAAATCTCCATGGACATAATCATTGAAAAATTCTCTATTTGGGGTTGCATGGAAAGAGGCACCATAATCTAAAACCCATGATTCTACTTTATTATCCAAAGAAAATATAAGAGCATCCTGTGCAACAATACCTGCAACTTTTGCTTCTTTATTACCTTCATGCTGATTTTCTTTGTTATCCTTCAACCAAAAATCTTTCTTTGCATGCCCTTTCTTTCTACAATTCTAGTAGGTTATTCTTTCATTTCTGAATTTGGATCTACTTCCCATATTTGACCTTGATTTCCTTTGCTTGCCCTTCTCTCTTTGCCTTCCCATGCTTTCAACACTTAAAGCATTACCTGATGTTTCCCTTGGGATTTTCAAGATATTTGAAGGAGATGCAGTATTACTAACTTCCATTACCAAACTATGCCAACTTTTAGGTAAAGAGTATAAGATTAAGAGAGCCTTAATTTCATCATCAAAAACTATTTTTACTGAATTTAACTGATTTACTATTATATGGAAATCATTAAGATGACTAGATACAGATCCACCTTCCTGTATTTGCAAATTAAATAATTGCCTCATAAGATATACCTTATTTGAAGCTGAGGGTTTTTCATATAAATTTTCCAAAGTATCCATTAACTCTATCGTTGTCTTTGCCTGTGATAAGTTGGAAATCACAAAAGCTGCCAGTCTCAACCTTACAGATCCAAGAGCCTTTCTATCAAGAACTTTCTATTCTTCATCTTTCATATCTATGGGCTTCTTTGAAACCCCACCCAATGGTAAATACAGATCCTTTTGATATAGATAATCTTCAATCTGCATCCTCCATAATTGATAATTCTTGCCATTGAATTTCTCCATTCTTAGTTTACTTTCTTCTGCCATTGCTTTGCTCCCACTCAATCAGAAACCCCTGTGAGTGAATTCTATAATCAACAAGCACTAACATGCTCTGATACCAGTTGTTAGTGTATACACATAGCTCTGATACCACTTTTTAGGATCTTAGAGTACAATTGATTACTTTTGTACAAGCAACTAAACACCGAATTGAAACCAAAAGTAATAAGTAACTAGAAATCAGAAACATCAAATAATAGGAGATACGAAAAACAACCAATCTGTATTAAACTCTTCCAGAAGAAAATACAATGAATAAATCTCTTTCTCCTCACACCTCTCAGATGTATAGTAATTCTCCCTCAAGAGTTCTCTCTCTCTCTCTATCAATTACAATCAAATCAATTACTGAGTTGTCTTTCCTTACATGCTATGATGATCTAACCCTAATATATAGTATACTACAACACTAGGGTTTCATGAGCCATGCATTCGCCACCCTTAAATCCACCTCTAAATCAAAGGCTCAAATATGTTCTTCTAAAATTAGAAAAGTTGTTCTCTTAAAATTAGAAAAGCTAGAAACGCACAGTAGTTGGTGTTGGTCTGAAGATGACTGATGCTGATCGACCCCTAACCGATGTCAGTTGGTTCTGACCGATACGACCGATGTCAGTCGACCCCTAACCGATTTCAATTGGTTCTGACTGATGTTGATTACTGCATAAGCCCAACAACCTCCACATTGCTCATTAGTGAAGCTTTTAGCTCCACAACTCAACAGCCCCACCCTCAAAAGAAATAGTACAAATTCAATTAAATCCAAAAAGTAAGAGATTAATTTTGATCAATTGCACTTTTTTAGGGAGTTGACCCTTTTTGAAGACTTTTTACGTTAGAATAGAATACTTTTATGTATATATAATTTCTAAAATTTGATTTGTCATTGTTGATTGATGTTGTGCATTAGTAAGAGGTGAAATCTTAATGTTGAATATGCATAGTTGTATGTCACAATCTTCTTAGGAGTTGACATAGCATAATTAAAGTGTGGAATCACCTCGAGAATATCATATCTCTTATTGCCCATTGATAAAACTACATTATGTCAATTGGGAATGCACATAAATTGGAAATTATACATGTTTAGAAATGCCTAAGGAATGCATCTAGTCTAAAACCATTTGGGTCAACAAGTAATCTTACATAAACCAAAAACATGGGTTTATAATCATGTTTATGTAGGTCTGTATGTTTGTGTGATTTGTTGACAATGTTTTACACATAGAAAAAGATCAATGATAGTCCCAAAAACATCGTCAAGAGTCCAAAATTTCAAGAAAGTCATGAAGAGATAGTTTCAATCATTTCCCAAAGGTCAAGTAAACTATTTTTGGGATTCATTTTTGTTTCGCTTGGGTTTCTTCTTTTTTATTTTAAAGGTTTTTAGTTACATGTTTTGATATATCTTATAAAATTTAAGACCCCTTGCACATTTCTCGATAAGTTTGGTTAGTTGCTTCCATGTATTATGGAAGCAAAATTTCATTGTAACATGTAATATGTAATCAAATATTTATGACGGTCACCCATACCAACTTTAAAGCATTAAAACAATATTAAAGGATATGAAGATAAATTGAGGAAGGCTTCTTACGTGTAGAACACTTCCAACATAATTATCATATTTTTTTTAAAAACTTTCCCTATAAATAAATTAATATAATATAAATAAATAAAGAAGAAATTTTTTAATTATATGTAGTAAAATTAAAATGAGAGCATACAACCATCACGTGCCACAATTAAAATAGTAAATTATAAATCCATTACTTATTTTTAAAATATTAAATTTGATGGTTGTGTAATTGTATTTTTATTTTTTAGTTGTAAAATATAATCATTTTTCTGGGTACATTATATTATATGCAAAGTGAAATATTGAACAGATCGTCAAAAACTTTAAAATATGATAATGAATATATAAATTCTTCATAATATTTTTTATTTCTATTATAAATTATATTAACATTTGAAGGGTAATTTTGAATAAATAAACATCATCAAAAAAAATTATGAAAGGATGTCTAATAATATTAAATATATAAACAAATAATTTATACAAAATCACGTCAAAATTTTGGCATACCAATAAAATAACTCTACCATAAAAATAAAACAATAATTTGTTTTATTATAACTTAAAAAATAAATAAAATATATTTAAAAGTAAATGACATTTTTCAATTATTGTAAGATTATATATATATATTAAAACAATAAATTTAATTTTTAATTTTATTATAATTTTAAAATCATTATATAACTGTACGACCAGTTTTATTGAATTTTTTAATACTATTTTTTTATTTCATATTTTAAACTTAACATTTAACTTGTAAGTTTGGAAAACCCCAACATTTAATTTGCAGAACTGATATTTTAAGAAACCGTTTAATCATATAAACATATCCTAAACAAATTATCATCTACAGAGTAGTTAGATCTCTAGTTAAACAACAGTCGCCCTCCATAATCGATAACATAGATAATCTCTTTTTCACCAATGAAATATGGTAAATTAAATTAAATGTTGATTTTAATTTTAAGAAAGTTTTATTTTATTTTATTAAAGGTAAATGTTTTTTTAGAATTTGGAATTATGATTTAGAGGGGTGGTATTGATTGAATCTATGAACCAATCTAAATACAAATGGGAGGTCTAGATACCTTTTATAAATTGTCAACCATCATCTACGGGATGTTATATCCAAAAACACTAATATTACCAACTACTTAAACCATCCAAGCCATCTCCAACAACCACAACCAATCTAATATACCCTTTAAAAATTAAACCTGAATAAAACTAAATATTAAGAAGAAAGTTTTATTAATTTTTGAACTTTATTCAAATGTATTTATACTTTATACAAATATACTTATACCCTTACTTTACAATCATAACTCGAATTAGAATAGTACAGAATAATGTTTTGTTTTTATCTTAATGCAAAAAGTAATTCAACTTATATCAATAATTTCCTAACCTGTGATGAGAGTTTTGTTAACTGACATCATTATTTTTTAAGTATGAAATTCCAATTTATTTTACTGAAATTAATACCTAGCAATCTGTAATAATTCAAACTCTATCTAAACATTGAATTATTGAAGGATTTCATAATAGTAATTTTATCTTATTCAAATTTATTTTTAAATAAAAATAATCTTACTTGTTCTCATATTTAATTAAATATTATAAGAACTAAAAATAAATAATTATTCAATTTAAATTAATAATTTTTTAATAAGTATGTTACTTTAACAATCATAAAATTAAATATTATTATTTTTTAGATATTCTTTTAGTCTTCTTTTAATATAAATTTTTATTTATGAAAAACTCAAGCAAAATAAATTAGTAGAAAGTAAAATCAACAAAAACTAATGTTTTTAATAAATGTATTATAATTTTTATTATTAGTATTTAAAATTTAATGGGTTCACCTTTCGCCTATGAGCTGTGTCTGACTCTCAAGAAATCAAAGTCAAATTATATTAAATACAAATGTGTCTTACAATGAAATTTAAATATTATTTATTTTTATATATTACCAATAGTATCTTATACTTAATAATTAATATTATAAAGTTGAAAATATAAAATACATTTATACGGATATAAAATTTAGTTCTTATTTCCATTAACTGACATAATTGTTTTTCAGAATTGAAATTCTAATTTATTGTATAATCGTTCGATATCTTGGAATATTTAAGAATTCAAACTCTATCTAGTTGTTGATTATTGAAAGATTCCAGTGGGTTTCATAACAATGATTTTATTTTACTCAAATCTATACCAAGTGAAATTTATTGCAAAATCACTTGAACAAAACTTAATTTGTTTTAAGGTCAAGGTATTTGGTTAGAGGAAGTAATTTTTATTATGGATGAGTTGATTCTAGGTTTAAATAAGTGTGATTGGAGTAATGCATATAGATTATATTTCATTTTCATTTAAATGAGTGTGACATGAGTTTCACAAGGTAATTTGATGATTTAAATATAACCAACCATTTTTATTTGTTGAATTTATTTTTATATTTATTTTCATTTTTTTGTTCACAAGTAATTGGGTATTTTTTCTATAGAAGTAGGTCTATTAATGATTTATGAAACTGAAAAAAATGACAAATTATTCTCAATTATATGCATCTTTTCCTTAAATCAACCTCATTTTTATACATAAATTAAGTTGTATTAACTTGAATTGCCTACTTAATTAAACCAATTGAGTAATATTCACTCGCTACATGCCCAACTACAACCAATTAGTATACATTGTGTCTTGATGAACTGTAAGATAGTGACTTTCTTAAGGGGATGTGACCAATTAATACTCATTCGTCTTCGATTACCCCTAATTAGGATCTATAAGTTGAGTCATGTATATGAATTATGATAATTAAGTCTTGTTAACCTAATTAAAACTAATTACATAGAATTGGGGAAATTATCCTAAATTATGTGTTTCATTCAATTAATCTAGAAATTGGTTCCATGGGAATCACAATTGGGACTAAAAAGTTTAGCATGGACAACCATGCTTACTATTAACCTCCGCATCCTTGTTAGTTACTTTGTCTATTGGCACTTCATCTCCTTGATTTATTTACAATATAAATAATAACAAATAAAGCATTATATGACATATTTTATTTATAACATAAGGGTATAATTTTCTTACAAGATAAGCCTTTCTCCAATATGTTTGACGTCTACAAGAGTGCATGCCCAATTACCCTATTGCAATCAACAATAAAGAATAGGGAATTGAACTAATTGTACTTTATCCCAGATGTGGTCAATTTCAATCTCATTTCATTGATTAAATGCCCCATTCCCTATAGGATAATACTTTAAATTATCTAATGTGATGAACGCCTTAATTAGCTTAAGCATTTGCATTTCTAGCTAACATGTCTATGAGCCCCACCAAATCTATCAAATTTCAGCACTCACAACTGGTCTAACATTCATTAACAACACATTAAGGTAAAGAACATTAGTTAATGAAAAGAACAAAGGTTAAGGCAAAGGACAATAAATAAGGAAAATGATAGTGATTAAGAAAAATACTAGGGCTTAAGCCTATGGCAATCAACAATAGGGAACATGGCATTGAACTAATTGTACATTATCTAGGGTGTGATCAATTTTAATCTCATTCAATTAGTTCAATGCTTCATGCCTCATAGTATAATATATTAAATGCTTTGATTGGATAACTTATCCCTCTATATGGTCTCGAAAGGACTACATTATCTAGTATGAGCATTTACATCTCTTGCTGATGTGTTAGGGGGTACCAAATAAGCCAACATCTAGCATGCATGTTGGGCTAACATATGTTAAAAAAATGTCAATTTAAAAAACAACAGCTAAGGAAAAAAAACAATGGTTAAGGAAAATGATGGGAATGGGATTGAAAAACACTTACAGGATGATCATGGAAATCTATTGACTACTTAAAACTGATGGTATGTTTGTTTGGAAATAATTTTAGGATCTTATTCTATTCTATCCTTAAATTTGTATCTATATTTTATGTCTCAACTCATGTTGAGGATGGTTATAACTATTCCCTTAAATGGTGATATGAATGGATGTTTCTAATATTTAATTTCATGTTACTAATGTAAATTGTGACATAGGTGGTGGATAAGTTAGTACTATGTTTCTCTCATTGCTATGTTTTTATTAAATTACTACTTGGTATAAGTGTTTCTTGTGATCTTATAAACAATAATTATTTTTTAATTTTATAACTCAATCAATTTAATAATAGAAGGATCATTAAAATCCATTTACTATATTGTTGACTACTTGAAATAATTAATAATAGGTGGGGCAAAGTTAGATTCTTGTGAATAGTGCTTACCTAAATGTATCCTTTTTTTCCATAGAAGTATGGACAACATATATGTATTGCATATAATTATATGATATGAACCATTAGTCTATATAATGGTATATTGTTGTCCATCTCATTACAGTATTTATATTTACCTACATCTTTCTTATATGTATAATACCTTTTACATTATATATAATCATGTACTATTGTCCATCTTATTATAGTCTAGATAATGCCCTACATTTTTATTTTATGTATTATTTCACATTATGTATAATGATCTATTATTATCCATCTTGGTAAATAAAGAAAAAGAACCAATTTCCTAGTTATTATTTTCCTTAACATGTTTTTAAAAGATGTTATCCTAGTAGTGAAATGCGAACACACTAGCTAGTTAAGGCCCTTTCGTGAGTCATGATATTTAATATTGATAATGAATAATAGTAGTCCATTATACAAATTGATGGCTCATTTGTTCCTTTATGTAGCAGGAATGATTGTTTTAGTGTTTATGTGAAGGGTATCCCAAATGCTCAAGATAATACTTAGTATTGATAATGAACAACAATAAACCATTATACATAATGATGGTTCCTGACTCATTAGTTAATTTAATATATGTATACATATAAACAATAGTGAGAATAGAACAAGGGTCAAAATTACAAACATTCAAATTCATTTATAGTATAAATCTAGAATAAAAACATATAGAGTTCAAATTTCTTTATATATAGTATATTTGAGAATGATATAAAAAATGTAAATGGTATTATACAGATAAAATAATGATGAATATTCAAGGCATTATAAATATTATAACAAATAGTATTATATAATAAATGAAAATATATACATACTACTTTTTGGAAAGAATGTCAGTACTTGATCCAACTGTATACCATTACAAAGATTATAAAGGTTGTGAGGTTTCCGTTATTGTGTTTTTTTTTTGTGACTATGTATACTTGATCTACATATCCCATTACTTGATCCATTTATATATGTGTTAGCGTACATATGTATACTTTATTCTACATTTTAATTTTAATGTTTGACATTTTAACCCATGCTCAACTTTGATGCAAATTTTATTGAAACACTCCATTTATTTTATACTTGACTGAATGAGTATAATGCCCTATGTACTAATGCATTAATGTAATAATTATTAATTCCCTATTGATTTTATACTTGACTATACTAGTTTAATTCCCTATTATAATCCCTATGTACTAGTGCCCAATTATAGGAGGTAGAGTATAGGAGTGTGAGTTATGTTTCAAGTAGTAATTACCATTGAATGAATTATACATTCAATGATTTATATGTAGAATATATAAATTACATAAAATATTCAATAAATGATGCATTTAATGAATAATTATGCCCAACTAATTTTTAATCCCTTTAAATAGTTAACAATACAATAAAAATAAAACAAATTATGCCCTCACTAATCCTTAATTCCTTCAAACAGCCAATAATATAATCGACATAACACTCCTATATTATTCAATGATAATTGTTCTAATGTGAAGGATGGGCATGTATAACTAATTATTCTATACTTACAAAACACTTATTATGTTCTTTTTTATTGATGACTCAAACAAGTTAATAATAGAAATCTCATGGAAAACCATAGACAATATTGTTGACTATTTGAACCCCTTATGGTATGCTTATTTGAAAATGATTTTAGGATGTTTCTAATGTTTAATTTCCTGTTGATAATGTATATAATGAATATAGTTGGTGGATTACATAATACTATGTTTCTATGAATGTTATGTTTCCCTTAACTTGATACCTAGTATAAGTGTTTATTGTTGGCATGAAAAACACTTATTGTGTTTGTCTCTATTCATAACTCTATCAAGTTAATAATAATAAAAAGATAATGGAAACCCATTAACTGTTATCTATTCATGGTGATAAAGAGGGAGATGGAAACTGAGCTTTCGAAGGGGTGTGGCAATTGAAAAAAATGAAATTGAAGTTATCTTTTCGTTGATTATTATCATTCCTCATGATTACATTAGTGGGGCCAAACAACAACATAATAATCATAGTTATGAAAAAAACCCATTTTTAATGCAAACAATGACTAATGAGAATGAGCATGGTTAATTCAAAAAAATTAGGGTCAAAGTGATAGAGAAATGGATGTGACTAGGTGGTGGTGAAAATCTAATGTGGTGGTACACACTAAAAGCACCCATTGATTTTATTATGTATTGTTTGAAGTAATTAATGTTTTGGGGTAGAGTTCGAGTTTTGTGTGAATAATGTTTAGCTATAATACAAAAATATAGATTTCAAATTCATCTATACATAGCATATCCATCAATTATTATACATGTAATTCATAGAATGATTGGGAATGAAAATATTAAACTCTACTAATTTTACATAAGATTTCTAATTAACTAAGAATAGCTTGATAAATACACCTTCCATGAAATTTAGGATTTTCAAATATAAATTATAAATTTAAAAATTATTTTTATTTTTCAATTTATTTTGTATACATCAATTTCTATTTTTTAAACTATTTTATAAATTAATTTATTTTATATACTATATATCATATAATAACATACTATTTTTTAATAATATAGCATTATTTACTAAAAAAATGTGGAAAATTAATTCAAATTTTGATATTAATGTTAAAATTAATTCAAATGTTAATTTCTTATTTTTTATTTTTTATTTTTTATTTTAAGACTTTGTTCAATTTTATTTCTATTTTTAGGGGTATGATTTTGCCTTATACTTCAAAATCAAAGATTGAATCACAAATGCTATAACACTATTAAAGAATAATGTTTTGTTTTCACTTTAGTAAATTAGTAATTCAAAACAGATCAATAAATGTCTAAGTTGTGGTGAGAGTTTCATTCATTAAAACAACTATTTTGCAGGTTTGAAATTCCATTTTATTTTACTATCAAAATCAATGTTTAGGAATTCAAACTCTATCTAGGCTGATTATTGTAATATTTCATAATAATGATTTTGTTCTTTTCTAAATTTATTTTCAAATTAAATTTATTATACTTGTCATATTAGGAATTATAAAGATTATTTAAGAAAATAATTTTTCAACTTTTACCAATGAAAAACTTTGATAAAACATATAAATTTAATACTTATAAAGTTTAATATTATTCTTTTTAGAATATTATTTTACTACTTTTCTTAGATTTTATATTTTGTTTTTAATATTGAACTTGTTTCTAAAATTTTACAATGAAAAAAATTGCATATAGTTTTAATAATCTCTGCTCTTAAGTTCATTGCCATTTTCTCACATTAGGGCCATTGTCAAAGAATATTATTTCCCTTCTCAATATTTGTTTTAACAAATATCTTACCAACACTTCATTTAATTACTACCCAGCCATATTGAATATCATTAATTTGGTGGTAACCTGGAGCGATAGTTTAAGCTTATAGTTTACACTGTAATATGTGACCACATCTACTTCATATTATAATCTAGGGTTGAATTTTCACATTTGTATTAAATTGGTAATCAATTAATAGTCATGAAATATTCTTTTTTTTGTAATGGTCTATTTTGTTTAAATATTTAACTTGATGCTAAAGTGTCAAAAAAAAATTACATATACTTTTAATAATATCAACTGTTAGAGTTCTTAATGCACTCACCCAAGGTCTCTCCAATATTGCATTAACACAAAAGAAAAAATGAATGCATTACACACAAAGAATAAACTATGTATTCAAATGCTTAATACAATGAGAAGTCCTCACAACTCCATCTCCCTCATTTCTCACTTTAATGCACTCCAAAAGTGCATCTTATATATGAAGATTAATTATGAGTGGAGGAATAAAAAATTAGGTGAACCTCCCACTAGGAGAAGTGGTGAGACCATCATCTCTAACTAAAGAGTCAGTGGTGAGGCCATTGTCCCCCATTGAGGAGTGACCAGGGCCCATGAGCACTAAACATGTGTGAAATAGATTAAGTCCCAAACAAGTTTATCTAACTTTAAGTAAACTAATCTAACACCCGAGTCCCTTAAGTGAAGGTTAGGGAGATTAAACACAAAATAGGTCCTGACCACTAGGCCTGATAAGGTACCCATGCAAAAATAAAAAGGCAATGTGAAGCTAAGTATCCATATGCATGCCAATCCATCTTCCTAGAGTACATAGATGTTAAGTCACTATAACTGTTAAGTTAAAGTAGGAATTGGTGATAAATACAATGATCACTCAAAAATGAGTATTGATCTCCAAAATATTACGTATAAGAATGAACCCGAGGAAACATTTCTTGAACACCCTCCCTCAATGTTAAAATGGGAGATGGCAATAGATATCTCTACAAAAAAATATTGGTTGAAATGATGACAAGTGAACACAAATATTGGTGTAAACTCCACATGGATGTCACTAAAGAAAAAGCATCAAAACTAAGAATAAGTGTACTACTCCAAGAATTGTATGAGTGGTCATCACCCTATTAACTCTAGAATCCATTAGAATAGCTCTATTATTAATTATCAGAGACTATCAATAGAAAAAAAAAATGGTAAAGATACAATTATGGAGAAAATACTTGATAATAGTGAATAAGTGCCCAAAGATGAGAGCACACATGCATAGATACATGTTATGGCACTATATTAGTGCAACTAAAAGATATCCCAGTGAGAATGAGACATGAATAGTTCTCAGATGGGTTCCAGCAAACAAAATGCCTAATAAGATACCCATGTACAATAGAGGAATCTAAAAAACTCTCAAAAGGGGTGCAAAGCAATAATGTATAAGTGTGTACCAAAATTCATAACTATTGAACAAAGAACTCAAACAAAAAAGGAGCATAAAAAATTATGAGAAATGTGTGTTCAATGAAGATGAATAGTAGAGGAACGATGTTTTTATTGCCTTTTCCAAGAACTTTATTGATGCTATTAAAAATTATTGAAGAACTACAATAGATGAAGATGAATGGTAGATGAATATGACTACATAAGAGTCAGTGCAAAGTACATAAGAGAAGCATGTGAGGTAACATTTGTATGTGTGTCAGGTTGATCATGTCTAACAACTATAATCTTAGGTTTCTCAAGCCTAAGTGAAGGTGAATTTATCTCCATAAAAGAAGGCACACGGTAAGTAAGGAGCTTTAAAGGAGACAAGTAACAAACTAAAATTTTACAAAAGTAGACAGTATGCCAATCATAAGTGATCTGTAAACTCCACTAATAAACTCAAAGTGAAGTTCAAAATATGAATACTAAATTTCTTAAAACTTATCAAATTCTTCAAAAAAAACTCAAAATAACTTGAAAAATGTCTTGCCAAAAATGTTCTCAATTATTGAATTGGTTTTTTTTTTTTTTTTACATCAAATGTCGTAAATTTTAAAAATCTAATCTTTGCATGATTTCATATTAAAAAATAAAAAATAATTGAATTAAAACATGCAAGTAAATGACAAATTACCATCTAGCATTGATAACGGAGTTCAACTCAACAAATGATGCCTACATCTCCGGGTTCTCCAAAGGAGTGGACTGTTTCCATTAAGGGCATTTCAAAAACCTGGAAACAATAAACAACTTTCTTGCAAGTTGATCTCTCAATGCAAAAATTCACCTTCACCGTGACTGATAATCAAGCCCGACACCTTCAAATTTTTTGAGTCTTCACACCTGCAAAGTTGCTTCAAAAGTCCTAAAAATCTCCTCTATGGGCTTAATAATACTCTTCCAATATACAAATTACATAAAAAGAGTATTAAGACTAAGTATTACAGCTGAAAAATGGATAAAAATCCATTATATAAGCTTTCCCAAAGCTTTTACAAAGTCTTGGCCTCTTAAAATAAAAAAAACACAGTCCAGAACTTGATAAATTCAAGTAAAAATTAGTGCCTTATATAACACTTCAATACCCATGGCTGAAGTGGTCAAGGCCTATCCCTTTTACACAGGAGGTCAAGGGTTCAAAACTTCCTTCCTCCATTCTAGGCACACAGGCTCTCCTTTCTAGGCACTTTGACTTCTTCTTGGGTGCCAAGTTTGAATATTTCCTTGGGTGGCATGGAGGATCCTCCTTTGCCACCTTTGAAAGGTTTGAAAATATCAAATGACATGTGAATAAAAAACACCTAAGACAATTTTTTTGCAACTAATTTTTTTGCAACATGTCAAATGGTTATTGGCCCACTTAGCTTTTCAACAGTGCCACGTGTTGACCATTGATAGTTCCAAATGTTGATATGTTTTTGAATCACGTGCCAAATGTCGCAAGTGATTTTTTTTGACAAATCTTCAAATGACCATATCTTGAGCATCTGGACTCCATTTTGTGAACCATGAAAAGTATCGCAAAGCTCTTGATGAGATCTATAGTGTGCCACTGCTAAAAATCTGACTTGAAACATTTCTTAGAACCCAATTTCTTATCACACCTCACCAATGGAGGGCTTTTGCTCTCTAAAAGTCTAATATCCATTGAAATCTTATAACTGGTCTACTACATCAATAAAAATAGAACCCAATCATAGCAAGATGTATAAATAATTGCATTAAAATTATTCTCAATCAAATTGCAAAAATGCCTAATGCAAAGGCATGAGTAAGTGAATCTGCAACTGCCAGAGTAATTAAAACATACCAAAACTGCCTGCCCAAATGTCACATCCTGTAAAGCAGTGATTTGCTAATAACTAAAACAACTCCCAATGTAATTTCAAGATAGGTTAATAATGCTGAAAACATACAATAAATGTTGTGGACATGTTGTAATATAATGCCCTAGTATGGGATTTATATGCTAAGCAAATGCAAACAACCAAAAGTGTATGCTGCCTAACATCTAAACATGCCCAAAGGGTCTTAAACATGCATCTATACATCCATGTGCCAAAGATACATTCAAAATAGTATTCAAATAAGTGTTGTAAGGAATCAACTCAACCTAAAACATGCATTCTGCTATTATCTCTAGTTGATCAAATTAGCTCAAGTCCTCTAGACAACTCACACAACATAAATAGGAGATTCAAAAACTTAGAGTTATCAAAAAGTGAGAATTGAAAAACTTCATATGGTAAACCTATCTTGAAGTGTTCCCACCAACTCTAATCTACATCTTATCAAAGCTTTTTCATTCCCTTAGGTGAATTCTTAACCATGTTTTGCAAAAAGAATGTAGTGATAATCCCCTTAACCATTTCTTTCTTCCTAGTGAAATTGATTTTCTTAGTGGATTCCTTATCAATTGCATATTGTTGACTTAACCTCTTAAATGGATTTTCACTTGTAGGTTTTACCTTATCCTGGGTTGTATTGTCAACTACATTATGGATTGAATTAGATTCATTAACCTTAGTGAGAGGTTTGTAAATAATCTTAGTTCTAACATTACTTGAATGTGAAGATGCATGAAGCTTAAAATCTATCAATCCTATGTCCACACACTTTAGAATGAGTACAAACATCCTTCTTAGGTGAGGGTCCCCTTTTTCTAATTCCTAATTTAACATGAAAATGGTCTTTCAAACATGCAATCTGCTTCAATAAAGCATTTCGTTTCCAACAAATCTTATCACTATGGTTATTCATCCCACAAAAAGTGCATGGAAATGATTGCATTATCTTCTGTCCATTATATCCAAAATTCTTAAAACTATCAATTGGATCAAAAGATTTAGTGTAAGAATCAGGAGGTGGAATCTCAATAACTCTTTTACCTTTACACCTTTGAACTAGTGGCCTAGAACCTTCGCTATTGGAAGCTCATCTTCCTTTAGCCATGGAAGAAACTTCTCCATCATCCACCTGCACTAGTATAACCCAAACCTGCATGAAGAGGTCTATGCTCCACTTGAATTGGGTTAGTTATACCTTGGCTATCTCTACCAAGTCCTCCTCCATTATAACCCATTTTAAACAACAATTTAGATCTTATGCCCTTAGTGTATCTTTCAGAATCACCAAAAATAATATTACTAGAATCTGAATCTGAAAAGGTAGAAGAAGATGAAGATTCCTATGGTGAAAAACTTACACTACACTTAGTCATAGTCTCTGCATCTGAAGTTGAAGGCTTAACCTTTTCACATTCACCACATTTCAATCTAATCAAGAGCTCATCTTTGGATTTGAGCTCTGATTTTAAGTTTGCCACTTTTAATTCAAGTGCAAATTTCTGGCATCTTAAGATTGTATTTTTATCTTTGATGACCTCAAATTGTGACAACTTGCCCATGGTTTCTTGCAAACAACTAATTCCACACTACACACTACAATATAATCAATTTTCAAACCAATAATCCAACTATTTTGGAAGCAATTGTCACTACACAGCTAGAAGCAATCCCTATATTCTAACTACTCTGATACCAAAAATCTGATCTATAAACTAAAAAATATAAGTGCATTACATTCGAAAATCACTTGTTCATGTTTATGAGATCCTACAAATTTTCACTTTCTTGTGTTTAATTTTGCATAAAGAAAGTAAAATCAAAATTAAAATGAAGATTGGAATGCAATAATAATTAGAGAAAATCAAAGAGAACACTAGCAAGTTGATAATGGAGTTAGGCTTCAATAGCCTACATCTCTAGGTCCGCCCAATAGTGAAGACAGTTCTATTGAAATGCTGCAATAAATGGGTTCAAAACCTTTAAAAAACTTCAATTTCACCTTCTCTAATCTTTATATGCCTGCAAATATTTCTGTTAGACTTGAAAATAAAATTTCAAGGCCGTACAAGGCAAAAACAAGGCTCTAATCCTCTTAATTTTCTTTACACAGTTAGAAATCCGTGTCAATACAAGTAAAAATAACTCCCTTTTATAACATTTCAGCCACTATGGCTGAAGTGGTCAAGACCTTAGCCTTTTAGGTGCCAGTTCTCAAGTTCAAAACTGTCTCCTCCATTTTAGGCACTCAAGCTCTCCATTCCAGGTGCCTTGACTCCTTCTTGGGTGTCAAGTTTGAATATTTCCTTGGGTGGCATGATAGACATCACAATGTGGCGCGGCATGCTTTAAAATTTCAAATAACATGTGATAAATAACACCTAACCAATTTTTTTCCCCCTAATTATTTTGCACGTGTCAAATGGAGATTGGTCCACTTAGCATTCCTCCATTGAGCCACGTCACTTTTGACACACCTATCACATGATTTCTTCAACTGGCTGTTTCTTGAGCATCCAGATTCCATTTTTCACATTGCAAAAAGCATCAAAAAGCTATCAACGAGTACTACAATGTGAAAATGATTTGAACTGAATTTGAAGACATTTGATAAATAAAATGCTACATGGATCCATTTGGATCATTCCTCCCCACTGGGAACTTTTGGACCTCTGAAAGTTGAAATTAATTGGTAATGAGGTGAGGGTATTTTTCACTCACGTTTCTAATTTCCATCCATCTAGCCTTGTTTGGGTGCATCCCTTTCAGACCAACATGAAGATATTCAACATTACCTCTTTGCGAAGTCTGCATATTCCTGTCAAGTATAGTATCTTCTTACAATTCTGTTAGATATTCAAGAGAAAATTTATCAGCAGAAGGAATGGATACACTTTCATCATGATTAATGATCATTGGAGGCTCATACCTTCACCGTGATTGATAATCAAGGCTGGCACCTTCAAATTTTGTGAGTCTTCACACTTGCAAAGTTGCTTCACAAGTCCTAAAAATCTCCTCTATGGGCTTAATAATACTCTTCCAATATGCAAATTGGATAAAAAGAGTATTAAGATTGAGTATTACAGCTGGAAAATAGATAAAAATCCATTATGTAAGCTTTCCCAAAGCTTTTACAATGTCTTGACCTCTTAAAATAAAAAAAACACAGTCCAAAACTTGATAAATTCAAGTAAAAATTAGTGCCTTATATAACACTTCAAGACTCGTGGCTGAAGTGGTCAAGGCCTATCCCTTTTACACATGAGGTCAAGGGTTCAAAACTTCTTTCCTCCATTCTAGGCACTTAAGCTCTCCTTTCTAGGTGCTTTGACTTCTTCTTGGGTGCCAAGTTTAAATATTTCCTTGGGTGGCATGGAGGTTCCTCCTTTGGCACCTTTGAAATGTTTGAAAATATCAAATGACATGTGGATAAAAAACACCTAAGCCAATTTTTTTGCAACTAATTTTTTTGCCATGTGTCAAATAGCTATTGGCCCACTTGGGTTTTCAATAGTGCCACATGTCATACTTTGATAGGTCCAAATGTCGATACATTTTTGAATCACGTGCCAAATGTCACAAGTGTTTTTTTTGACAAATCTTCAAATGACCATATCTTGAGCATCCAGACTCCGTTTTGTGAACCATAAAAAGCATCAAAAAGATATTGATGAGCTCTATAGTGTGCCACCATTGAAATTTTAACTTGAAACCTTTTTCAAAACTTAATTTCTGATCACACCTCCCCAATGAAGGTCTTTTGGTCTCGAAAAGTCCAATATCCCTTAAAATCTTATAACTGGTCTGCTGCATCAATAAAAATAGAACCCAATGATATCAAGAGGTATAAACAATTGTTTTAAAATTATTCTCAATCAAAATACAAAAATGCCTAATCCAAAGGCATGAGTAAGTGAATATGCAACTACCAAAGTGATTACAACATACCAAAACTGCCTACCCAAATGTCACATCCTATAAAGCAGTGATTTGCCAAAAATTGAAACAAATCCCAATGTAACTGCAAGACAAGTTCATAATGCCGACAACATACAATAAATGTTGTGGACATGTTGCAATAGAATGCCCTAGTATGGGACTTATATGCTAAGCAAATGCAAACAACCAAAAGTGTATGTTGCATAACATCTAAACATGCCCAAAGGGTCTTAAACATGCATCTATACATCCATGTGCCAAAGATACATTCAAAATAGCAGTCAAGAAAGTGTTGTAAGGAATAAACTCAAACTATAACATGCATTCTGCTATTATCTCCAACTGATCAAATGAGTTCAAGTCATCTCGACAACTCACATAGCATAAATAGGAGATTCAAAAACTTAGAGTTATCAAAAAGTGATAATTGAAAAACTTCATATGGTAAAGCTATCTTGAAGTGTTCCCACCAACTTTAATCTACATCTTATCAAAGCTTGTTATTCCCTTAGGTGAATTTTTAACCATGCTTTACAAAAAGAATGTAGTGATAATCCACTTAACCATTTCTTTCTTCCTAGTAAAATTGATTTCCTTAGTGGATTCCTTATCAATTGCCTATTGTTGACTTAACCTATTGAATGGATTTTCACTTGTAGGTTTTACCTTATCCTAGGTTGTATTGTCAACTACATTATGGATTGAATTAGCTTCATTAACCTTAGTGAGAAGTTTGTAAATCGTCTTAGTTCAAACATTACTTGAATGTGAAGATGCATGAAGATTAAAACATCTATCAATCCTATGTCCACTCACTTTACAATGAGTAAAAACATCCTTCTTAAGTGAGGGTCCCCTTTTTCCAATTCCCAATTTAACATGAAAATGGTCTTTCAAACATGCAATATGATTCAATAAAGCATTTCATTTCCAACAAATCTTAGCACTATGGTTATTCATCCCACAAAAAGTGCATGGAAATGATTGCATTATCTTCTGTCCATTATATCTAAACTTCTTAAAACTATCAATTGGATCAAAAATTTTAGTGTAAGAATCAGGAGGTGGATTCTCAATACCTCTTTTACCTTTACTCATTTGAACTAGTGGCCTAGAACATTCACTATTGGAAGATCGTCTTCCTTTAGCCATGGAACAAACTTCTCCATTATCCACCTGCACACTAGTTTAACCCAAACCTGCATGAAGAGGTCTATGCTCAACCTGAATTGGGTCAGTTATACCTTGGCTATCTCTACCAAGTCCTCCTCCATTATAACCCAATTTAAACAACAATTTAGATCCTATGCCCTTAGTGTATCTTTCAAAATCACCAAAACAATATTACTAGAATTTGAATCTAAAATGGTAGAAGAAGATGAAGATTCATGTGGTGAAAAACTTACACTGCACTTAGTCATAGTCTTTGCATCTGAAGTTGAAGGCTTTCCCTTTTTACACTCACCACATTGCAATCTAATCAAGAGCTCATCTTTGGATTCAAGCTCTGATTTTAACTTTGCCACTTGCAATTCAAGTGCAAATTTTTGGCATCTTAAGACTGCATTTTTATCTTTGATGACCTCAATCTGTGACAACTTGCCCATGGTTTCCTGCAAACAATTAATTCCACACTACACACTACAATATAATCAATCTGTAAACCAATAGTCCAACTATTTTGGAAGCAATTGTCACTACACAACTAGAAGAAATCCCTATATTCTAACTACTCTGATACCAAAAATATGATATGTAAACTGAGAAATACAAGTGCATTACATTCAAAAATCACTTGTTCATGTTTATGAGATCCTTTAAATTTTCACTTTCTTGTGTTTAATTTTGCATAAAGAAAGTAAAATCAGAATTAAAATGAATATTAGAATGCAATAATAATTAGATAAAATCAAAGATAACACCAGCAAGTTGATAACAGAGTTCGGCTTCAATAGCCTACATCTCTGGGTCTGCCCAATAGTGATGACCGTTCTATTAAAATACTACAACAAATGGCTTCAAAACCTTTACAAATCTTCAATTTCACCTTCTCTGATCTTTATATGCCTACAAATATTTCTCTTAGACTTGAAAACAAAATCCCAAGGCCGTACAAGGCATAAACAAGGCTCTAATCCTCTTAATTTTCTTTACACAGTCAGAAATCTGTGTTAATACAAGTAAAAATAACTCCTTTTTATAAAATTTCAGCCACTATGGCTGAAGCGGTCAATACCTTAGCCTTTAAGGTGCCAGGTCTCAAGTTCAAAACTATCTCCTCTATTCTAGGTGCTTAGTCTCTCCTTTCTAGATGCCTTGACTCCTTGTTTGCCAAGTTTGAATATTTCCTTGGGTGGCATGATAGACATGGCAAGGTGGAGTGGCATGCTTGAAAATTTTAAATAACATGTGATAAATAACATCTAACCAAATTTTTGCCCCCTAATTATTTTCCACGTGTCAAATGGAGATTGGTCCACTTGGTATTCCTCCATTGAGCCACGTCACTTTTGACACAACTATCACATGATTTCTTCAACTAGCTGTATCTTGAGCATCCAGACTCCGTTTTTCAAACCGTGAAAAGTGTCAAAAATCTCTTGATGACTAATACAATGTGCAAATGATTTGAACTAAATTTGAAGACTTTTGAAAAATACAATGGTACATGGATCCATTTGGATCATTCCTCCCCACTAGGAACTTTTGGACCTCTAAAAGTTGAAATTAATTGGTAATGAGGTGAGGGTATTTTTCCCTCACCTTTCTAACTACCATCCATCTAGCCTTGCTTGGGTGCATCAATTTGAGACCAACATGAAGATATTCAACATTACCTCTTCGCGAAGTCCATATATTCCTGTCAAGTATAGTATCTTCCTGCAATTTTGTTAGATATTTAGGAGAAAAATCATCAACAGAAGGAATGGATACACTTTCATCTTGATCAATGACCATTGGAGTCTCATACATTCATCGTGACTGATAATCAAGACTGGCACCTTCAAATTTTATGAGTCTTCACACCTGCAAAGTTGCTTCAAAAGTCCTAAAAATCTCCTCTATGGGCTTAATCATACTCTTCCAATATGCAAATTGGATAAAAAGAGTATTAAGACTAAGTATTATGGCCGGAAAATGGATAAAAATCCATTATATAAGCTTTCCCAAAGCTTTTACAAAGTCTCACCCTCTTAAAATAAAAAAACATAGTCCAAAACTTGATAAATTCAAGTAAAAATTAGTGCCTTATATAACACTTCAAGACCCGTGGCTGAAGTGGTCAAGGCCTATCCCTTTTACACGGGAGGTCAAGGGTTCAAAACTTCCTTCCTCCATTCTAGGCACTCAGGTTCTCCTTTCTAGGTGCTTTGACTTCTTCTTGGGTGCCAAGTTTGAATATTTCCTTGGGTGGCGTGGAGGTTCCTCCTTTGGCGCCTTTGAAAGGTTTGAAAATATCAAATGACATGTGAATAAAAAACACCTAAGCCAATTTTTTTAAAACTATTTTTTTTGCCACATGTAAAATGGCTATTGGCCCACTTGGCTTTTCAATAGTGCCACGTGTTGATCTTTGATAGGTCCAAATGTCGATACATTTTTGAATCACATGCCAAATGTCACATGTGATTTTTTTCGACAAATCTTCAAATGACCATATATTGAGCATCTGAACTCCATTTTACGAACCACAAAAAGCATCAGAAGGATCTCGACAAGATCTATAGTGTGCCACCACTGAAACTTTGACTTGAAACCTTTTTTATAACCCAAATTCTGATCACACATCCCTAATGGAGGGCTTTTTTTCTCCAAAAGTCCAATATCCCCTGAAATCTTATAACTGGTCTACTGCATCAATAAAAATAGAACCCAATCATAGCAAGAGGTATAAACAATTGCATTAAAATGATTCTCAATCAAATTGTAAAAATGCCTAATCCAAAGGCATGAGTAAGTGAATCTACAACTGCCAAAGTGATTACAACATACCAAAACTGCCTACCCAAATGTCACATCCTGTAAAGCGATGATTTGCAAAAAATTGAAACAACTCCCAATGTAACTGCAAGAAAAGTTTATAATTCCGACAACATACAATAAATGTTGTGGACATGTTGCAATAGAATGCCCTAGTATGGAAATTATATGCTAAGCAAAAGCAAACAACTAAAAGTGTATGATGCCTAACATATAAACATGCCCAAAGGGTCTTAAACATGCATCTATACATCCATGTGCCAAAGATACATTCAAAATAGCAGTCAAATAAGTGTTGTAAGGAATCAACTCAACCTACAACATGCATTCTGCTATTATCTCCAACTGATCAAATGAGTTCAAGTTCTCTAGACAACTCACACAACATAAATAGGAGATTCAAAAACTTAGAGTTATCAAAAAGTGAGAATTGAAAAACTTCATATGGTAAACCTATCTTGAAGTGTTCCCACCAACTCTAATCTACATCTTATCAAAGCTTGTTCATTCCCTTAGGTGAATTCTTAACCATGCTTTGCTAAAAGAATGTAGTGATAATCCACTTAACCATTTCTTTCTTCCTAGTGAAATTGATTTCCTTAGTGGATTCCTTATCAATTGCATATTGTTGACTTAACCTCTTAAATGGATTTTCACTTATAGGTTTTACCTTATCCTAGGTTGTATTGTAAACTGCATTACGGATTGAATTAGCTTCATTAACCTTAGTGAGAGGTTTGTAAATCATCTTATTTTTAACATTACTTGAATGTGAAGATGCATGAAGTTTAAAATATCTATCAATCCTATGTCCACTCACTTTACAATGAGTACAAACATACTTTTTAGGTGAGGGTCCCCTTTTGCCAATTCCCACTTTAACATGAAAATGGTGTTTCAAACATGCAATTTGCCTCAATAAAGAATTCTATTTCCAATAAATCTTAGCACTACGGTTATTCATCCCACAAAAAGTGCATGGAAATGATTGCATTATCTTCTGTCCATTATATCCAAAATTCTTAAAACTATCAATTGGATCAAAAAAACTAGTTCAAGAATCAGGAGGTGGAATCTCAATATCTCTTTTACCTTTACACCTTTGAACTAGTGGCCTAGAACCTTCGCTATTGGAAGCTCATCTTCCTTTAGCCATGGAAGAAACTTCTCCATCATCCACCTGTACACTAGTATAACCCAAACCTACATGAAGAGGTCTATGCTCAACCTGAATTCGGTTAGTTATACCTTGGCTATCTCTACCAAGTCCTCCTCCATTATAACCCATTTTAAACAACAATTTAGATCCTATGCCCTTAGTGTATCTTTCAAAATCACCAAAAATAATATTACTAGAATTTGAATATGAAATGGTAGAAGAAGATGAAGATTCCTATTGTGAAAAACATATACTACACTCAGACATAGTCTCTGCATCTTAAGTTGAAGGCTTTACCTTTTCACACTCACCACATTGCAATCTAATCAAGAGCTCATCTTTGGATTCGAGCTCTGATTTTAACTTTGCCACTTGCAATTCAAGTGAAAATTTTTGGCATCTTAAGATTGCATTTTTATCTTTGATGACCTCAATTTGTGACAACTTGCCCATGGTTTCCTGTAAACAACTGATTCCACACTGCACACTGCAATATAATCAATCTGCAAGCTAATAATCCAACTATTTTGGAAGCAATTGTCACTACACAACTAGAAGCAATCCCTATATTCTAACTACTCCGATACCAAAAATTTGATCTGTAAACTAAAAAATACAAGTGCATTACATTCGAAAATCACTTGTTCATGTTTATGAGATCCTTTGAATTTTCACTTTCTTGTGTTTAATTTTGCATAAAGAAAGTAAAATCAAAATTAAAATGAATATTAGAATACACCAAAGATAATAATTAGATAAAATCAAAGATAACACCAGCAAGTTGATAATGGAGTTTGGCTTCAATAGCCTACATCTCTGGGTCCGCCCAATAGTGAGGACCGTTCTATTAAAATGCTGCAACAAATGGCTTCAAAACCTTTACAAATCTTCAATTTCACCTTCTCTGATCTTTATATGCCTGCAAATATTTCTCTTAGAATTAAAAATAAAATCCCAAGGCCATACAAGGCAAAAACAAGGCTCTAATCCTCTTAATTATCTTTACATAGTAAGAAATATGTGTCAATACAAGTAAAAATAACTCCCTTTTATAACATTTCAGCCATTGTGGCTGAAGTAGTGAAGACCTTAGCCTTTTAGGTGCTAGGTCTCAAGTTCAAAATTGTCTCCTCAATTCTAGGTGCTCAGGGTCTCCTTTTTAGGCGCCTTGACTCTTTTCTGGGCGTCAAGTTTGAATATTTCCTTGGGCGGCATGATAGACATGGCAAGGTGGCGTGGCATGCTTGAAAATTTCAAATAACATGTGATAAATAATAGCTAACCAATTTTTTGCCCCCTCATTATTTTCCACGTGTCAAATGGATATTGGTCCACTTGGCATTCCTCCATTGAGCCACGTCACTTTTGACACACCTGTCACATGATTTCTTCAACTGGCTGTATCTTGAGCATTCAGACTCCATTTTTCAAACCGTGAAAAACATCAAAAAGCTCTCAACGAGTAAAACAATGTGAAAATGATTTGAACTAAATTTGAATAATTTTGCAAAATAAAACGGAACATGGATCCATTTGGATCATTCTTCCCCACTAGGAACTTTTGGACCTTCAAAAGTTGAAATTAATTAGTAATGAGTTGAGGGTATTTTTCCCTCACCTTTTTGACTTCCATCCATCTGGACTTGTTTGGGTGCATCCCTTTGAGACCAACATGAAGATGTTCAACATTACCTCTTTGTGAAGTCTGTATATTCCTGTCAAGTATAGTATCTTCCTACAATTCTGTTAGATATTCAAGAGAAAAATCATCAATGAAAGGAATGGATACACTTTCATCATGATCAATGATCATTGGAGGCTCATACCTTCACCGTGACTGATAATCAAGGTTGATACCTTTGAATTTCATGAGTCTTCACACCTGCAAAGTTGCTTTAAAATTTCTAAAAATCTCCTCTATGGGCTTAATAATACTCTTGCAATATGCAAATTGGATAAACAGAGTATTAAGACTGAGTATTACGGCCGAAAAATGGATAAAAATCCATTATATAAGCTTTCCCAAAGCTTTTACAATGTCTCAGCCTCTTAAAATTAAAAAAAATAGTCCAAAACTTGATAAATTCAAGTAAATATTAGTGCCTTATATAACACTTCAAGACCCGTGGCTGAAGTGGTCAAGGCCTATCCCTTTTACATGGAAGGTCAAGGGTTCAAAACTTCCTTCCTCCATTATAGGTGCTTAGGCTCTCCTTTCTAGGCACTTTGACTTCATCTTGGGTGCCAAGTTTGAATATTTCCTTAGGTGGCGTGGAGGTTCCTCCTTTGGCACCTTTGAAAGGTTTGAAAATATCAAATGACATGTGAATAAAAAACACATGAGCCAATTTTTTTGCAACTATTTTTTTTGCCACGTGTAAAATGTCTATTGGCCCACTTGGCTTTTGAACAATGCCATGTGTCGACCTTTGATAGGTCCAAATGTCAATATGTTTTTGAATCACGTGCCAAATGTCACAAGTGATTTTTTTGACAAATCTTCAAATGACCATATCTTGAGCATCCATACTCTGTTTTGTGAACGACAAAAAGCATTAGAAATATCTTGATGAGCTCTATAGTGTGCCACCACTGAAACTCTAACTTGAAACCTTTTTTAGAACCCAATTTCTGATCAATAAGTGTACAAAAAAGAAGTAAAATGTAGAATCTATAAAAGTGTCATAAATAAGTGTGGAGCTAAAAATAGACCATTACATTTTCTAACTAAGAGTATGGCAGGTGGTGCAAAAACCATGATGATTGTTGTGAAATACACTAAAAAAAGCATCACCCAAAAAACAACAAGCTATAGATTGTTGAACTCTGCCAAAAATGCATACACAAAATACAATGTGGGCCCATCCTACTACATAGAAATGATGACATTGGGCTACACTAGACTAGATGCTCTTTAGAAAGAGAACAAGCTCTACCAAAATATGAAGGAGACTATCAATAACCAAATACAAATATAAAATCTATTAAGAAGATGGCCCTGGTAGGATGGGATAGTAAAGTAACAAAAGAATAAAGTGCTCAACATAAAGCACACATACTTGAATAAAAAAACCTTTGTGAATCTTAGTGTGACTACAAAATAGGTCCCATCAAACAACCAATAATATCAAGTGATGCAATAAAATTCACATTGCAGTCAAGTTATGGAAGATTACATTTGTGAAATGACAGATACATGCTTAAAAAAAACATTTGTCTAATAAGGAGCTCAAATAATGAGTATCAAAAGACAAGGTGGATAGTAAACTCAAACATTTGAATTTTATATACCACCAAAAATATGTCTACAAATGAGAGCAATGAGAATAAAAATAATGAAAGAGAAGACAAAATTTGTTTTCTAATGAAGGGATTTGGCCACCTTTAAAACTGATCATCACCCTCCATCTTTAACTACTGAATGAAATAGAATTAAACAATAAGTTTATAATATTTCCTTATATTTTCTTTAATATCTATCCAAAAAAAATTGATTTTAATATTAAAAAATTAAAAAACTCCTCATTTATAAAAAAACATTGAGCACTTCCAATTTTCATAATTGCCCCTCCCCCCACACTATTGCCACCACCAAGAAAAAAGACTCTCGTCTTTCCTTAAATCATGATGTCCCCAACTCTATAAAGGTTGAATATTTAAACTCATAAGCCTTTTGACCAACAGATGAGTGGTTTTACAAAACCACAAGCTGGTTGGGTAGGATTTGAGGACATGTTGATGGAAGCCTTGATCATACTGGGTTGCAATGGCTATAGCTTGATCCAAACGAAGAACATCCATTTCTTCTTGAAATTTTTCTTTCAATGCATCGGGATATCTACAATGAGGCCGCCATGTTCGGGTCCACATTGTTGAATTCCACCTTTTGTAAAAATGTCTCTATAACTGGATCATTAAGCACGGGTGCCCCCTACAGCATCTTGTCGATACTAAAGAAAAGTACCCTAGCCCATAATGCAAATGCTTACATCACCTGACAGCCTGACATGATTAGCATGGAGTATTTGTATAACTTGTTAGAGGCTGACAAACCAACTTCCATTCAAACCCAAAAATATAAGCCATAATCAAACATTGAACTAAATGATTCTTTTCCAAATAAACTTGAATTTGATGAAGCCAAATGACTCTCTATAATCCAACTACTATACTAAGTGCACTCAACACACTCACCTCTAGAATAAAGGTGTTGTGACACATAATGAATCCAAAACTGCCGAACAAACATCCAAAACCCTAAACCCTAAACCCTAAACTCTAAACCCTAAACCCTAAACCCTAAAACCCTAAAACCCTAAAACCCTAAACCTTAAAACCCTAAACCCTAAACCCCAAACCCCAAACCCCAAACCCTAAACCCTAAACCCCAAACCCAAAACCCTAAAACCCAAACCCCAAACCCTAAACCCTAAACCCTAAACTCCAAACCCTAAACCCCAAACCCTAAACTGTAAACCCTAAACTCTAAACCCTAAACCCTAAACCCCAAACCCTAAACCTCAAACCCCAAACCCCAAACCCTAAACCCTAAACCCCAAACCCTAAACCCCAAACCCCTGAAACCAAAACTGCCGAACAAACATCCACACAAGTTTTAGAAAATCTAATCAACACAAATTTTGTGGGCTAAGCACTCAAACTCAATTAAAAAAAACCAATGCATGAGATTTAAATCTAATTATATCTGACCACTTCTACTGTGTGGATTGATGAGGAGAGTCCTTGGAAAAGCGTAGGTGGGTTTGGAAACTCCCAATAGCTTCGTGGAGTGGACAGCTGAACCTTCGAAGCTTAAAAAATTCTAAGAATAAATATTACAAAAAATAATGCAATTGAGCATTCTGAATAAAGGTTGCTTGAAGTAGATCTGATACCATATCAGAGTACTTAATGCACTCATCCAAAGTCTCTTTAAAAATGCATTATTATAGAATAAAATACAAATGCATTACACATAAAGATTAAACTATGGATTCAAATGCTTAATACAATGAGAAGTTCTCACAACTTCATAATCACTAAACATATGTGCAAAATAGATTAAACCTTAAATGAGCTTAACTAACTCTAAGTAAACTATTCTAACACCCTCACTTAAATGAAGGTTAGGGAGATAAAACACACCAAAAATAGGTTTCGGCAATTAGGTTTGATAAAGTATGCATGTAAAAAAAATGTATTGTGAAGCCAAATATTCTTATAGAATATATTAATCCATATTATTGGATAACATAGATATCGAGTCATTGTAACCACTAAGTCAAAGTAAGAATTGGTGATGAACACGAAGATCACTCAACAATGAAAATTGCTCTCCAAAATATTGGGTAGAAGAATGAATCCAGTGAAGCATTGCCTAAATACATTAGAGGATAAGACACAAGTAAGGGGTCTTATAGGAAATAAAATACAAACTAAAAGTGTGTCAAAGTAGACAATACATAAACTACATGTGCATAAAAAAGAAGTATAAGGCACAATTTGCAAGTGTGTCATGAAGAAGTGTGGATCTCTGAATAAAACATGTCATTATTTAATTGAAGAGTGTAATAGGTGGGAAAAAGAACTATAAAGAATATAAAAAATACTTGAAAAAATCATCACCCAAAAAATAACAAATTGGAGGACATCAAACTCTACTAAAAATGCATCCACATAATATAATGTGGGCCTATCTTACTATACAAAAATGTTGACACTAGACTACACAAGACAAGTTACTCTTTAAAAAAAGAACAAATTCTATCAAAATTTGATGAATACTATCAACAAACAAATAAAGATACAAAATTTAAAAAACTACTTCTTTAGATATTTTATTTTGTTAAAATATTTAACTTGATTCTAAAGTCTCATATATATATATATATATGTATATGTATATATATATATATCCCCATTTTCTTACATTATGATATTAAGGTTACCATCAAAAATAGTTAATGCCTTTTGATGCCCTTATCAGTTGTAATAAATATATTGTATAATATTTCTTGTAATTATTGTTCAAATATATTTAGTATTATTAATGTGGTAGTACCTAAATTTATAATTTAAATTTAGAGTTCACATTTTATAATATACGATCACATCCATCTCATATTATAATATATAGTCGAAGGTTCAGTTTTAAATGAAAGTTCAGTTTTAAATGTAATTAGTTGATAGCTTTTTTATGTTCTTTCAGCATGCTTTTTATCTAAAATGTTTGTTTCTTATTTGGTCATATATTTTACATGTATTATGGTATGATTGTCATACTAATTTGTTTAGTATGTTTTATTTTAATGATCCATGTCATCGAAACTTTTTTTATTGCTTAACTTGGATTCAATAATTTGTGTTAAGCCTTCTTTTTAAAAAATTGATTTTTTAATGTTATCTTTTATTTTATTTATTTTGTCTTATTAAATTTATTATATCATAAGTTAATGGTTAAACTTATATTTAACATATATGTTTTTAAAATTATATTTATATGTTATATGTGAATGATTTCATAAATTATGTTATACATGATTCATTTTTATTTTTTCTTTTGAAATATGAGAACATCAAATTTTTATCACAAATTTTAAAAGTGAAACATACATTTCATTACAAATTTTAAATGTGAAACATACATTTTAGATATTTATTTTTTAAATAATATACTTAAATTATTTTAGCTACTTTTATAAATAAATGTACTTCTAATATTATTCAACCTTTTTTATAATTGTTGTTTAAATTATTACAATATTTTAATTTTTTATGATATATTTTTAAAAAGCACCTTAACATTGATATATATGAATCATCAAAATAATATAAATCAAGTTTAAAGTTTTAGAATATTCTTAACAAGAAAAACATTTATTTATTTATTTATTTTGGAAAGAAACAAATAAGATGAATGTAAATTACTTTACTCAAAAAAAAAATGAACCCAAATTAATTTTTTGTAATGTTAAATTAATAATTTTAAAAAGTTGTTTTATCTAAATTTAATATCAATTTATTTAGTGATTTATAAAAAATATTATACAAATATTCATCAACTTTGATTGTATAACAATATTTATATTATTAATAATCATATATATATATATATATGAGTAAGCAATTATTACGTATATTTTATCGAACTGACACACTTTCAATAGTTAATTTTAACCATAAAATAAAATTATAATTTGTTTTATTATAATTAAAATAAAAAATAAAAAATTAACATTTTTCAATTGTTATAAAATTATATCAATTAAATAATAAATAATAATTTTTTATTTTTATTATAATTTAAAATTATTATATGATTTTATAACCAATTGGAAAATAAATATCATATAGAGAATTGGTAATACATATAAGTGGATCTCCCCTTTGCATGAAATTTAATTTGTTTAAGTATTAAAATTTAAATAAGCTCATACACATGGGATCCTCACTCTTCCAGTATTGAAATTTAATACGCGAATAGACCTGATATTTTACCATAGTATAACCGTTATTTCCAATCCCATTTAAAGCAAGGTTGCAATTAATTCAACCGATCTGAACAATAGAGTTTGTAAGATTATTGATTATTGAAAGATTCCACTCGATTTCATAACAATGATTTTATTTTCTTCAAATTTACCCTCAAATGAAACTTATTGCAAAATCAATCGAACAAATTTTTTTAATTATTTTTTTCTTATTTTTTTATTTAATTAATTAAGGTTATCTAGGTGTTTGGCTATAGGTGATAATTTGTAAGATTATTGAAAGATTCCACTCGATTTCATAACAATGATTTTATTTTCTTCGAATTTACGCTCAAATGAAACTTATTGCAAAATCGTTCGAACAATTTTTTATTTTTTATTTTTTCTTATTTTTTTATTTAATTAATTAAGGTTATCTAGGTGTTTGGCTATAGGTGATAATTTTTATTATAAAATATAAAAAAATTATGCTAATTTTAGATTTAAATAGATGTGATTGGAGTAATGAATATCAATTATGTTTCATTTATGTTTAAATAGGTGTGCCTTGAGTTCCACAAGTTGATTTCATGACTTAAATACAACTGTCCTTTTTTGTTGAGATTTTTTTTGCTCACAATTAATCAGAACTTTTTTCAGTAAAATAGGTTCATTAATAACTTTAAAACATGAAATAATGACAAATGATGTTGAATTATATGCACCTTTTTTCCAAATACACTTCAATTATTTGTATAAATTAGACTTGATTAATCTTAATTTTCCAACTAATTAAACCAATTGAGTAACTAGGTCAATCAGGTGCATAACTAGGGTATTAGCTCCATACAAGCCCAATTGCAACCAATTAGAATATATTGTGTCTTGATGAACTGTAAGATACTGACTTTCTTAAGGACATGTGACTATATTAAGGGGATGTGACTATCTTAAAGGGATGTCACACCCATTCCTTTTTTATTATCCCTAATTAGGCTTTATTGGCTCGATCAAGTGTTTTAGTTGTGATTTATGAGTCTTGTTAACCTACTTACAACCAATTACTTGGAATAAGGGCTCTCTTGTCTCAAATTATGTGTTTCATTAAATTAATCTAGAGTTTGGCTCAATTGGAAGTGTAATTGGGATTATCAATCCGTGAAAACCCAATTTCAACCATTCAACATGAATTGGGACTCCATTACATCCATTTGCACTCTTGACGGAACCAATAAAGTGAATGAAAGAATTAGGTATGCAATCAAATCTAATCAATCCCCTCAAACAACATTTTTTTATGTAAGATGATTTCAATCATTTTGTGTGGGATTTCATGTGTAAATATTCTCACAAATATCACTATCTCTCAATGATGAGAGGTTGTAAAATTAATTTTGACAATTGTTGTGATGGAAGCAGTTTGTTTATCTAAAATTAGACGATAAATATGCAACTCAACTCTATTTCTATAATATAATAGTAGCAATAAAATATCAACAATTTTGAATCATGCCGAATCAAGGCACTTGAACACTTCCAATCAAACATCTAGCACATGAGGAGATGGTTGCTCATAGATCAATAGGACTATGCTAATATTGTTGTGATGAATATGGCCCATGCCATAAATGTGTTGAATAAAAAAAATATCTTATGGATTTTGAGGGATCTTCCATGCATAACATGCTACATTAATCTAAAGAAGGTTCAAATGAAGAAAAATAAAAATAAACCAGTCCATGTGAAGATCCTTCCTAATGTAAAAAATGAGGCCAAAATTTTGGAGGCCATAAATTTTGATCTGTATCTCCATTTAAGTTATCCTTCGCACAAAAACAACTATCTCAAAGATTTCAATGCGTCAATAATTCTCCCTATCCAACTATGGACATTTCAATATTTTTCAGAGGCTATATGTGACCATTTGAGGGTCCAAAAATGCATTTTAATAATTTTTTTATTTTTTTTTCTATTTTTATAATTTGTAGATTTTTGTAACCAAATGTGAACTTCAGTTCAAATTCATCTGATAAGTTAATTTTAGTGTTTAGTTTTTTTTTGAAATTTTTTAACATTGTGCACACTTGCATGCAAAAATTACTAAAAATAATAACTGTTAAAAATAACAGGTTTACATGTCAACTCCAACTATGAGTTGAGGCTTATTTATCCATGGTTTGTAATTATTTAAATTATTTGATATGAATCAATATAGGTTATTATGTCATAAGCTATGCCTATTGGTATTTTCTTATCGTGATAGTATTTGAGTTCATTACTTCCTCAAAAATAATAGTGCATGTTTTATCAGGGATCATAACTCCTCAAAATATTAAGCTATTGGAGTACTTCAAAGAGTATCACCCAACTATCCTCATTAAATTTGGAAGCATTCATAATTTTATTGATCTTGAGGTGGCTAAGCATGCATCTTGTTATGTGTATCCATGTAATAATTTTGAGGTGAAAGTAGTTAAAGGAGGAATAATGGTTTGCAAATGAAAATTTGAGAATATCCAAGTTTTCATGTGTGATTTTGGTATCAAATATAATCCCCTATGGTTATGAAGTTATGACACCATCTTGGGAACTTAGTAACTTCACTTGTTAGGACCCATCCAAAATTAATTCTGTGAATTATGGATGTAATTCACAATCATAAGGAAAAAATATGTTCTTAAAGGAATGACACCATGACCCATTCAACTTATTAGTTCTCATGGCATGGCTAAGATAGTAAAAGGGGGTTATTTAAGGGTGGTGGCTAAACTTTGTTAATTTTACATGATAAACACAAGGACATCAACAAAATTCATGGATATATAGTTGATTCTTCACAAGTAATCTTTTTGGTTAGAAAAAACCCAATGATTATACCTAAAATGCTCACATGATCATGCAATATAAGTCATATTAGGCGTTCAATCATAAAACATTTGGCCATATCGATATCCATACTTGTTGAAAACTCTGATTGAGAATATGGTCCAAGAATTGCTTAATGTGGGGGTCACTCAACTATGTGTATGCCAATATTCCTTACTAGTGGTATTTATTTATAAAAAGGACTGGTCTTGGAGGTTGTGTGGGTATTTCCTTAAGTTTTTAAAACTCACAATCAAGGTCTATTTTTCCACTTATGTGATTTAAAAACTACTAAATGAATTTCATGGGGTTAGTTGCTACTCCAAGTTGAATCTATAGTTTGATTACCATCATATTAGCTTATGGAAGAAAACACATCCCTTCAAACTTAGGATGACTACTATGAGTTCTAAGTGATGCCATCTTGCCTCATAAACACTCTACTAACATTCAAAAGTCTAATAACGTATATTTTTTGGCTTTGACTTTGAAAATTCATCTTGGTTTTCTTCAATGACATTCTAGTATTCAATGAAATTTGGCAAGACCATTCAATGCACTTAGACCAAACCCTATAGCTCCTACCCAATAATAAATAATATGAAAAAAGATCCAAGTGCACCATTGGTATTAAATAGGTTGAATGTACTTTGATCATATTTTATTAGTCAATGGGGTTAAATTGAATTCCTAGAAAATTGAGGATGTGAAGAATTAGACAAAATCTAAAACCCTTAAAAGTCTTTGAGGATTTTCACATCTCACTACCTATTATCGTAAATTCATCAAATATTGTGGTAATTACTTCTATTAAGACTTCCATGTTATGGAAGAATGCTTTCACCTAGTTTGAACCAGAAAAGAGTGCCTTTACATTTCTCAAACAAGTCATGTGTAACGCACCTATACAATCCATACCATATTTCACCAAATCATTTGTAATTTAAAGTGATGATTCATGGATAATAATTAGTATAATATTGATGCAAGATTTACCTCTTGGCCATTACTAGAGAAGCATTATTAATTAGGAATCTAGACTAATCCACATATGAGAAGAAAATGTTGGCCATTGTCCATCTCATAACTCACTGATAACCATATCAAAGATTTTTAAAAGTTCTCAACAAATGTTGTAAACTCTTAACTCTCTATCAAACAACACGTAAAAGTTTCCTACTAAAAACATAATCACTTTATATTTCATGGAAAATATTCTATGTATATATATTTCACGTTTTTTAACTTTTCATAAAACTCCTTGTAAATAATAAATAAAATATATAGTTCTCCATATGAAATCACATACCTATCTTAATTTATTCCAATATCACCTCAACTCAAACCTATTTAACTAAAGAATTTCTCCAGCGATCAAGGTGAGGTTTAGTTTATTATTTAATTTACAAAATTGTTAACTTTTAGTGTCATACGTTATAAACCGTTATAATTATAAAAAATAGGTTCATATAAACTATTACTTCTAAAATAAATTAACTTCATTTAAATTCTGAAAACTCAAAATTATGTCACAGAAAAGCTCTAGAATAAATGACAAATAAAATCTATGGAAGCCTTGGAGATGTATATCCATTTCGTAGTTACACGGGCTAAGCTTACAACATAGGATTGAAATTATTGATAGTATCATATTATTTTGTAAAAATCTATGGAAGCCTTGGAGATGTATATCCATTTCGTAGTTACACGGGCTAAGCTTACAACATAGGATTGAAATTATTGATAGTATCATATTATTTTGTAATTGAAATTCAACATTTAACTTGTGAAATTGAAAAAACCCAACATTTAAATTCCAAAAATGATATCTTAAGAAACTATTTAATCATTAACATATACAAACATTCTAGACAATGCATATGTATAGTTCACTTCGACCACTCTACAACTGCGACTAATGTGTTTTTGAGACAATCACCAACACATCTTTCGACTCTTTTAAATTGAGCAGCACTCACAAAAGTACAATTCCGCTCTACAATTACAGATGTACTGTCTCTGTGAATAGTTTTCATTTTTCCTCTACCACTTATATCCATATTTCAAACATTGGAAACTTATATATAACTTAAAACCCCAAAAAAAAAAAAAAAAAATTATACAAAACCGCTCCACTATTAACGTAATATTCACAGTGAATATTTTTGTCCCTTGAGTATGAAATCATGAAAAAACAACACAGTTACGGGTTGTGCGACTAAGAGATACATGTGCAGGGAGAGAAGAAAATATTGCTTCAATTACAATGGGAAATTTTAACATCGAAAACGTTATTAACAGTTGGAAAATAAAAATAAATACATAGTAGAATTGGGAGAGTAATAATAAGTGGATCTCCCCTTTGCATGCATTGTAATTTGTTTAAGCTTTAAAATTTATATAATCTCATACTCATCATGATATTTTACAGTTCACGCCATTCTCGTGTTTTTAATCATACGTTTACCATAGTGTAACCGTCATTTCCAATCCCATGCAAAGCAAGGTTGCTACCTAATCCAAACTAATTCAGCCATTCTCGTGTTTTTCAGGATTGAAATTCCAATTGAATTTGTAAGAATCCGAACTCTATCTAGAGGTTGATTATGGAAAGATTCCATTCAAATGAAACTTATTGTAAAATCGTTCGATTTTTATTTATTTTTTCAATTTCTTATTTATTTATTTAATTAAGGTTATCGAGGCATTTTGTTACACTAGACAATTTTCATTATAGATTAGAAGTAATTTATGCTAATTTTAGACTTAAATAAGTGTGAATGGGGTAATGTATGTAAATTATGTCTCATTTATATTTAATCGGGGGTCTCTTGAGTTCCACATGTTGATTTGGTGACCTAAATACAATCATCCTTTTTGTTGAGATTTTTTTGATATAAACTTTCATTTCTTTGCTCATAACTATCAAGGTCTTTGTTAGTCGAAATAGGTCCACTAATAACTTACGAATACAGAATATTGACAAATGATGTTGAATTAGATGCACATTTTTTTCAAATTCATCTCAATTATGTGCATAAATTATATTTGATTAACCTCAATTTTCCACCTAATTAAACCAATCGAGTAATTAGGTCAATAAGGTGCATAATTAGGGATATTAGCTCCCTACAATCCCAATTGCAAAAAAATAGTATATTTAGGACTTACGAACCGTATGATGGTAACTTTCTTAAGGGGATGTGATTGTTTTAAGGGAATGTTGCACACATCCTTGATGATGCCCCTAATTAGGCTATATTGGCTCAGTCAAGTATTTGAGTTGTGATATATGAGTATTGGTAACCTACTTATAACCAATTACTTTGAATTAGGGATCACTTGTCCCAAATTATGTGTTTCATTGAATCAGGATATAATTTGGCTCAATTGGAAGTGTAATTGGGAGTAATCAATCCACACAAACACAATTTCAACCATTTAACATGAATTCGAAATCCATTACACCCAATTGCACCCTTGATAAAATGAATGAAGTGAGTGAAATAATTAGGTATGTAATCATATATAATCAATACCCTCAAATAACAATTTTTAATGTAAGATGCTTTCAATCACTATGTGTGTGAGTTCGTGTGTTAATATCCTCACAACTCTCACTATATCTCAGCGATGTGAGGTTGATAAAATAAATTTTGACAGGTTGTTGTGATGGAAGCAGTTTGTTTGTCTAAATTATTAGAGGATAAATATGAATCTCAACTCTATTTTTATAATCCAATAGTAGCAAGAAACTCTCAATAGTTTTGATTCATGCCAAATCAAGGCACTTGAAAACCTCTAATCAAGCACCTAGTGCTTGAGGATATGGTTCCTTACGGAGTAAAAGGAATATGCTAAATTTTTTGTGACAAATACAACTCATGAAATAATTGTGTAAAATAAAAAATATCTTATGGATTTTGAGGGACCTTCCATGCATAATATACTACATGAATCTAAATAAATCTCAAATGGTGAAAAATAAAAATAAAACTAGTCTATTTGAAGACCCATCCTTAGAAATTTTAGTGCATATTTAAACAAGGATCATAACTCCTCAAACTATGAAGAAATTGGAGTAATTCAAGGGCCATAACCTAGAAAACCTCATTGAATTTAGAATCACTCATAACTTTATTGATCTTGATGTGGCTAAGTAGGTAGCTCGTTATGTGTATCCATGCAATAATTTTGAGGTGATCGTAGTTAAAGGAGGAACATTTATTTACAAATGAAAATTTATGAATGTCCAAATTTTCATGGGTGATTATAATATCAAATCTAACATGTTTCCCCTATCATTAGGAAGTTGTGACATCATCTCGGGAGCTTAGTAGATTCACTATTTGGGACCCATATTACATTAATTATATGAATTATGGATGTAATTCATAGTCACAAGGAGAAAATCCATTCTTAAGAGAATGACACCAGGACCCACTCAGCTTATTAGTTATCACCACATTGCCAAGATAGTAAAAGGGGATTATTTAAGGGTGGTGGATAAGCATTGTTAAACTTACATGATAGAGACAAGGACATCAACAAAATTTGTAGATTTATAGTTGACTCTTCATTATGAATATTATAGGTTACAACAACCTAAATGAGCTTTCCCATAATTCTCACATAATCATGAAATATAACTCATACTAGTTGTTAAGTTGTTAAACATTTGGCCATATCGATATACCTACTTGTAGAAAAAATTGATTGAGAATATGGTCCAAGAATTAATTCATGCAATGGTCACTTGACCTTGTGTATGCTAATATTCCTCCTTAGTGGTCTTTATTTAGGAAAAAAAAAATCTTGGAGGTTGTGTGTGGATTTCCCTAAGCTTTAAAAACTCATAATCAAAGTCAATTTTCCCACTTTGGTGATTGAAAAACTACTAGATGAATTTCATGGGGTTTTCTTTGTCTCCAAGTTAAATTTGCAGCTCGACTACCATCATTTTTTCATATGGGAAAGATATATCCCTAAGACAACTTTCAAACTCAAGATGACTATTATGAGTTCTTGGTGATGCCATCTTGCCTCATGAACCTATAACTCCTACCCAAAGGTGCACTTGATGATTTGTTGGCTTTGACTTTGAAAATTCATCTTGGTTATCTTCTATGGCATTCTAGTATTCAATAAAATTTGGTAAGACCATCCAATGCACTTGGACCAAAACCTATAACTCCTACCCAATAATCAATAATATGAAAAAATATCCAAGTGCACCTTTTGTATTAAATATTTTGAATGTACCTTGATCATATTTTAATAGTGGATGGAGTTAAAGTCGATTCCAAGTAAATTGAAGACATTAAAAATTGACCAAAAGCTAAAACCCTTAGAAGTCTTTGAAGATTTTCACATCTCACTACCTATTATTGTAAATTCATCAAATATTATGGTAATCTATCCTATTATCTCTGCCATGTTATGGAAGAATTATTTCACCTAATTTGAATGAGTAAAGAGTGCCTTTCCATTTCTCAAACAAGTCGTGTGTACTACACCTATGCCAACAATGCCATATTTCACCAAATCATTTTTAATAGAAAGTTATGCATCAGGGATAGTAAGTAGCATAATATTGATGCAAAAGGGTGACCCTTGACCATTAAAAAAAAATTTATTAGGTATGAATCTACCCTAATGCATATATGAAAAGGAAATGTTATCCATTATCCATCTCATAACTCACTGATAGCCATAACAAAAATTCCTAAAATTTCTCAATAGATGTTGTAAACCTTTAACTTTCTCTATTTAACACCACTTGAATGTTTCCTACTAAAAGCATGATCACTTTATATTTCATGGTAATTATTCTATCTATTTATGTTTCACATTTTAAAACTTTGCATGGGGTTCCTTGTAAATAATAATTAAAATTTATAGTTATTCATATGGGATCACATCCTTATCTTAATTTATTCCACTGTTACTTCAACTCAAGACTATTTAACTAAATAATTTCTTCAACAATCAAGGTCAAGTTTAGTTTATTATTTAATTTATATTTAGTATTTAAATTTTAATAAGTATCCAACATTATAAGCCATTATAATTATAAAAATAAGCTCTTATAAATTATTAGTCATAAAATATAAATTAACTTCATTTAAATTTTAAAAACTCAAATTATGTCACACAATTTACTCCTTGGTGGAAACACCAATTTATGTTTTATTTTTTATGATGACCTTCAAATTTAACTACGATTGGCTACTGTCCACTCTTTTTAATGGGGGATATAAAATCTCTAGAATAAATGACAAATAAAAGATTTAGAAGCATTAGAGATGGATATCCATTTCATAGTTATAGGAGCTAAACTTACACCATAGGATTTAGTATGATGTTTTGATTGGTGAGCTTGGGAAAAATGTTCCCCACCCACACTTGACATACATGCATTATATAGCTTGACCTTTCACATTTCATGGATAATCCCTCAAAATAATATACTAAAAGTTTCCCTGAGGGTGCAAGGAATGCCAAAAGGAATGTAGAATTTATTTATTGTCATTTTTAGAGTATATTTCATGTTTAAGTGTTTCTATTTTAAGTGTATGATGTGGACACCCCATAAATTTATTATCAATCATTCAATTATTATTTCAATTAGTGACTCCTCTACCATGACATTCACATTCTATCAAAAACTATGCCCTCTTATGCACCCATGTGGCATGCACTTTGCATAAAATTTGGAACTCACTTCAACTGTACCCTTTTCTCACTATCCTGGTCACTTTTGACTTATTTCCTTTCTCATTTTTGGTTTTTAAATCATTTGGTTTACTTTCTCGGGATGCCTAATGCATATTAAACCTTTTCCTAGCATGTTTTAGCTGTTAAGGATTTCCCAAACTAAAGTAGAGTATAACATGGATCGAGTATTCATAATTTATTTAGCCAAGTTAAACTCATTATGCACCTGAGCTCAAAAGAAATTTTTGTTTAGCCAATAAACACTTGACCTAACCCTAAATAAAAATATAAAATACCTAAGTCTCTATCATGCTTGGACTCACTCGGCCTCTACCAAGGTGTTTGAGTGCATAGGGCCTGGGCTTAATGAGAGGAAGGCATGAAACCAAAAAAAGGCTATCACATGGCCCTTACTAGTCCTAACCCCTCCTGAGCTTATAGGGTAGACATATCCCAAGATGAATGATTGAGATAGGAACTAAGTGGATATAGGCTATTATGCCAATTAAGGTCCATTACAAATAAAAGTATAAAACTTGTGAAGTGAAGTGAATATCTAAGAAACATAAAAGGGGTTTGAGAGGAAGTAAAGAATTATATGTGTAGCCAATATCAAGTAAGATTTAGCCATGTGTCAAATACAAATCAAGCCCAGGAGATCTAACACCTGGGTTTGTAATGTGATATGTGGTGACCCCTATTGGTCATGGGGTGGAAAACTGCATAGGGATGACGCTCAATGATACAAAGGTATGTGTAGGGATGCAATCCCATCTTGATAATTAGGCCTAGGAATGCCTAAAAATAATGAAAGGTGAGCACGTGGTCCTTTCCATCCCTAGCCCCTTCTTAGGATGGTAGGTAATTCAAACCTCAGTGTAAACGAAGGTGTAATTATCTAAAAGTGCTAAGTGGATGCTAAGAGTGTCACTTGAGTTACCCTATTTCTAGCTTAGCCCTAGACATATCCTAGATAGTTAGACACACTTTTTGAGTCATTGAGTAGACCATGGTCACTCATAGTCATCCAAAACATAATCCCAAGACTATCTTCTTAGATCCCAACCTAACTTGTTTAGTAGTCTGCCAAGTGGACATTAGCACCAAATTTAGGAAATTATAGCCACATAGAGATAATGTCCCTAATTAGGTGCTACTATCCTTAGCCATAGCTCTTCCCAACATATAAATTTTGAAATGTGTGCCCCTCCTAAGGTTGGCCGAAGTGTATTTTCTTATTTTCACAAGATACATAAATCTATAAATACAAGTCTAATTGACCTCTATTCAGTAGATGGGAAATAAATGCAAAATCACATTCAAAGCAAAGATAAGTTGAGAAAAATAAGGTATTTGATCCCTATTTTTTTTTACTTCTACATATTACTGTATATAATAGCCCTGAGCCCAGTTTTCAAATATTTCAAAGCTCAATCAAATTCAAGGCATCCAATTCCACTCTCATTCTAGCATTCACTTACGCTTGCATCAAGCATTAGGTGGGAGAACTACATTGGGCTTGATCCGTCTTTGGAGTATTGGTATATAGGCAATTCTTTTCATAGTTGGGTGTTGAGGATGTCCAACCTATCTTATTAATCAACACATAATTATTTCTCATGCCATACTTGTAAGGAGGACTAGGTTTTTCACACTAAATCATGTTTTTCCATCATAACATAGAGCTATAGGTTTCATGCACACAGGGACAGGACCTAAAAAAATAGGCGTAGGTACTCCTAGAAAATAAGAACAATCCCACAAAGGGAACACTAAAACCACTTTGAGGACACTATAGCAATATGACGCTACTATCTATATGGGGTGCTATTATCTAGTGAGCAAATATATTTTAGAATCTTGTTGATGGCATTCAGAACTATCTAGATCCTAATTTTTATAACCCAAATCATC
>JARHVA010000093.1:6535000-6622500 GCA_037957365.1 Torreya grandis | reverse complement strand
GTATAGTCCAAAAAAGGGTTACACATGTGTAAAATCTCACACAGCTAAAATGCACTCTACATGACCTGTTGGATCAACTCTTTGATCAAAAGCATGAAGGATAGAGAACAGAAGAATAAAACATCACGTGCTGTCACTTTTTGTTTCTTTCATGCCTAGGTAAATGTCTATAACTTAGAAATAAAATAGATTTATACTTATTTGCTCAAAAGCAAGAAAATGGCAATACATTCTAATAGGGCTTCATCGTACTATCTATGGATGATTAAAAAAATAGCCCAAGGGTCATATTTATAGTAAAAGAGGTAGAGAAGAGAGATCTCTTGGGAACCAAAATAGAATCCTCCAAAATCATTTATAGTCACCATCCTGGTGAAACTAATTCTAGTTGTTCTCTCATTCAGTTGGATTTTGTCCTTCTCTTTGATTCACCCTCTTGAAATGACCAGGATCATTGGAAAATCAATGGTGAGATGACCCTCCTAATAAATGGCTCATATCATTGATGTGAAACTTAGAATCCTCTTGAAATCTCCTGTGTTTTACACTTTAGACCCATTCGAGCCTTCTGAATGGCTTTACTTATAAACCTATAAGTCAAGCATGTTGGGAAACCTGATTTGCACTATCTTTGCCCTTTTGGGTTATTTAATTACTTCTAATTATAAAAGTCATAAGAAAATCTTGCTGGGAAACTTGATTTGCACTATAGATTCATCTAAGTTTTCCAAGTGATTTTACTTCTTACTGGCTCCTTCAAGTTCTTCGATTGCTTCTACTTATAAAATTCATAAGCAAAGCTTATTGGAAAACCTAATTTACACTGCAACGTCATTCAGGTTTTCCAAGTGACTTTACTTCTTACTTGCTCCTTAAAGGATAGTTGGCCACCCTAAATTTGATGTCTTATGGCACATCATGTCTTTGAATCCCAACGAATAGTTGACCACCATAAATTCAATGTCCTATGGCATGTCATCTTTGCACTCCAACGGCTAGTGGGTTGTATTAAAATTGACATCTTATGGCACATCATGGGGATCCATTAGGTCCAGTTTATTGTTTTGGGTAATTTTCTTGAATTAATTCCTTCAGACAATTTGTCTAAAGGAATTATTTTATGGATTTTGCCCAAAAGGTAATGTCTTATTCCTTAGAAAACTTTTCTTTAAGGACACTTGGGAAAGTGTCCTTCAAAAAAGTTTTGAAGGACACTTGGGGAAGGCACAAGGTCCCTTCAAAAAAATTTGGAGGGCATTTCCAATGAAAATGGCCCTTCATAACTTTTTCGAAGGGCATTTCCAAAGGAAATGGTCCTTTAGAAAATTTTTGAAGGGCATTTCCAAAGACAAAGTGTCCTTCAGAAAATTTTGAAGGGACACTTGGGAAGAAATTTACCCTTCAAAACTTTTTCAAAGGGTCACTTGGAAGAAAAATGCCCTTCAAAAAAGTCTGAAGGGACACTTGGGATAAAAAGTGTCTTTCAAAACTTTTTCAAAGGGTCAATAGAAGAAAAGTGCCCTTCAAAAAAGTTTGAAGGGACCCTTGGTCTAAAAATTACCATTTAGAACTTTTCCAAAGGGTCACTTGGAAGAAAAGTGCCCTTTAAAAAATTCTGAAGGGACACTTGGGCGAAAATGTACCCTTCAAATTTTTTCCAAAGGGTCACTTGGAAGAAAAGTGTCCTTCAAAAAAAATTTAAGTGACACTTGGGAAGAAGGCAAGGCAAGAAATGCCTTTCGAAAACCTTTCGAAGGGAACTTTTAGGGCAAAATAAAGCCTGACAGGATAAGGAAGAGAAGGCAAAGGGAAAAAACAAAGAACAAGGGAGATGAGTTCAAACCAAGAGAGGTCAAAGGGAAAAGACAAATAACAAGGCAAAAGACTAAACACAAGAAATGAGTAAGGGAGAAAAAAAAGAGCCAAAGGAAAAACACAAATTGGTCATGCAAAAAATGGTTAACATTCTAGTGATTTCTAGGGGAGACATGTCTGTTATGTCATTAGACCAATTACCTAAATCTTTCCATTGGGCATGGAGTCATGCAATGCAAACAAGAGTTGAAATAACAAGTCATGGCTGAACACACAAGATGGAGAGACACACACATAGCCAACAAAAAGAAAGAAAACACTAGAAAGGGAAACATTGTGCTTCAAAGCACTAAGGGAGAACAAACATAAAAAGGAAACACACCAAAAGAAGGTATATGCAAGACATGGCTAGCAAGGGTCAAAAAGTTTTGCTTTAAATGTATTCCATTTACTAGAATAGGTAGCTCTTCTCCATCCATTTTGGATAGCTAAAAGAATTTTTTTTACTTGCACTCACTAATGATGTAAGGACCACTCCAAAAATTATCAAACTTTTTATGTTTGCCTAATTTTTCTCTATCTTCATCCCATTTCAAGACTAAGTCACCTTATTTTAACACTCTTATACTTGCCCTTTTGTAAAAAGATTTATTCATGAGAACCTGATGGTGTTCCAAAGTTCTGTGTGGATCATCTCTTGCCTCTTGTAGATCCATCAATTTTATCAATATGACTTCCATGGGAGTGTTTTCAAGTAATTTTAGATGTTGTGCAAGTTCCAAGGTAGGGAGCTCTTATGCTAGCTTCTCTCCCATAGACAAGTACAAAGGGAGAATTACAAATTGACTTCTTGGGAGTGATTTTGCCTTCCCATAAGGCTATCTTTAGCTTGCTATGACATGCTCTTTGATTGGTTTCCAACATCCTCTTGATGATCTTGATGAGGTTATTATTGGTAGAATTGTCCAATCCATTACCTTGAGGGTAATAGTTGGATGAGGTATTCAAATGAACTCCACTCTTTGCTACCCAATCAAAAGTTTTAGCACTTATGAAAGCAAGTGCATTATCTAAGATGATGACATGAGGAACTCCAAACCTTATTATAATGTTGTCATAGAATTCCAAGATGGAATTTTCATTTTATTCCTTCAAAGAAATAGCTTCTACCCATCTTGTGAAGTAGTTTGTAGTAGTCAATATCCATTTGTGTCAAGTACTTGATGGAGGGTTGATCATGCCAATGAAGTCAAGACCCCATTACATGAAAGGCTGGTCTACTTGGATAGGATTCAATAGAAGGGAAGCAAGATTTTGTTTTCTAACAAAGAAACCACATTAAGGACAAACCTTAGACCAATGATAATATTCCTTAAAAAGACTAGGCCAATAATAAACAACTCTCATTATTTTTATATCTATTGCTCTAGGAGAGAAGTGACCACCATCTGCACCATTATGAAACTTTTCTAGTAGCATATAAAATTTGTCATTGTTAATGCATCTTAGAAACACATTACTCACATCCTTATTAAAGAGAATGCCATCTACAAGACAATAAGGAATAGCTTGCATCCTAAAATATCTTTTTTGATATTTTTTCAATCCATTGAGACACTCACCATTCTGAAGAAAATCAACGATGTCTTGTGTCCGATTTTGATTCTACATTTGATCAGCTAGCTGGTCTTAAACTTGATTCACCAAGGCTTACTCTTTTATCTCTTGAAATTTAGATGCTAAGTTCTCACATAAACCTCTTCCTCTTACTAGGTTAGTTACCTTGATGTCAATGTCACATTCCATCACCTTCATGATCCATCCAACTCTCTTCTCATTGATATCCTTGCTTAGGAGAAACTCCTTGGTGATAAGATGGGAGACCATGACATGGATATTTTTGTTGGAAAACATGTTCCTAAATTTTTTCAAGACTCTAATGATGGTTAAGGCTTGATTTTCAATAAAATAATATCTCACTTCATAGCCTTCTAAGCCTTACTTGAAGAAATCAATTGGTTGCTCAACATCCTCATCATTATTTTGCATAAGCATGGCTGAGGTTGTGTCAAGGTTAGTAAAAGTATAAAGAATGAAATCCTTAGAAAAATTTGGATTTAAGAGAGTGAGAGATGTTTTAATTGCGTGCTTGATTGCCTCAAAGTTGTCTTTACCTTTTTTCTCCAAGTAAAAACTTGGTTCTTTTTTAGCATGACTGTGATAAGATTTACCATAGTTGTAAACTTTGGGATAAAACTCCTTACAAAGTTTATTTTTCCCAAGAAACTTTACATCCCTTTCTTGTGTTGAGGCAAATACAAGCCTAGAACAACTTCAATCCTTTTAAGGTCAATAGAGAAGCCTTATTTTGAAACAACATGACCCAAAAGCTTGCCTTCATGGATAATGAAGATGCACTTCTTTGGATTGAGGGATATGTCATATTCTCTACACTTCTAAAACACTTGACTTAGATGTCCCATATGATCAACAACATCCTTTGAAAAAATGGTTATATTATCAAGGTAAACAAGCAAAAATTTATTGATCAAACCTTTGAAAGCCATGTCTATTGCCCTTTGAAACATAGATCTAGTATTGGATAAACCAAATGGCATCTTATTATAGGAAAAGGTCCCCCACTTGGTGGTGAAGGCTGTCTTGAATTCATCCCCTTCATTTACCAATATTTGATTATAACCTGAATAACCATCAAGAAGTGAGAAATGTTGAGAACTTGACATAACTTACAGAATTTGTTCCATAGAAGGGAGTGGGTAATGATCGTTGAGAGACAAATTGTTTGTATCATGAAAATCCACATAAAGTCTGATTTATCCATTCTTATTTTGACCTGCCACAAGTTTGGCTACCCAAGTTGAGTGCTTGATAGGAAAGATAATCCTAGACTCAATCAATTTGGTTAGCTCTTTCTTCATGAGTTCTTCTACCTTGGGGTTGATAGGACTTTGATTTTGTCTTAATGGTTTAGCTCAATGATCTAACTCAATGGTGTGATGAGTTAATCCCTTCATGTCCTTTTATTTCAGATAAAGATGTCACGAAACTCTCTATATAATGCAATAAAATCTTACCTTTCCCACTGAGAACAAGCCTTGCCAATCTTCAAAAGTTTGTCCTTGAAAATAAGAAATCTCTCATAGTTATCTTCTTTTATTGGCATGCTCATTATTTGGTTTTTATTTTGATCATCCTCATTGAAGACACTCTCCAAGGTAATCAGCCCATTGGGTATTTTATTTGTCTTCAGTTGTATAATATGCTCTTCATAATGATCATGCAAGTTCTTTTGATTTTTTAAAGAGAAGCCTACCTCATTTTGTAACAAAAGTGTAATGTGTTCATCACTTTCAAAAACTTACCATGACACTTCATTATCTAGAATGAAATGTCTCATAATGATCTTGATATGGGATTGATCTTTCTCTTGTTCAATGTCAACAACTGAGTCAAAACATGCTCCTATTTTAGCCAATCTATCAGTGTGCTCATTCAAGTCTCTCAGTATGGGCTGGATGTTGAAGGCATCAAAATCATCAAGTTGATCCCATACCCTATGCTTGTAGGACTTGAGAAAGGGGTTATTGGATTTAGCTTGAATTCTCACTTTATGAATGACTAGCTCACTATTTCCATATAATTTCAAAATCTTGATTCCTCTCTTTTTTGTCCATTAGAGACCATGAACTAAGCTTTCATATTCTACCACATTGCAAGTGTAGCTAAAGTAAAACATATAAGAAGAGTAGTAATGATTATTTTATGGGGAAACCAACATGACACTAGCTCTTATACCTACTTTACTCCTTGAAGCATCAAAGAACATTTCCCACATGCCATCAATCTCATGATCTTCATTGGTGAGTGAAGGAATTGGGGCTTTCTCCTCATACATGCAGTAAACTCCCAAATCAATTTCCTCGATGAAAGTGTAAGGATCAAGTCCATGAGTTTCAATGTTGTGTTTGTCAAGATAGAGGTCAAAAACACCTTCAAGATGAGAAGACGTTTCACTATTTAGGACTATTTCTTCCTCTTTGCTAATTAGATAGTTTTGATTTGACATTGTCTCCAAGTATGGCTCAATGTGGAAAATTAATAAGGGTTGAGTATTTATGGTTACCTTTGTTCCATACCATGTCCTGAAATCTAGAAAGGACCAATCAGCATAAAGTTATCCTCCTATCTTGGCTGTAAAGTCCCTAGACAAACATATAGGAAAATGTGCTGGAAGGTCCACCACCACAATATCTTCTATGATAGGGAAGCTTGGGAAGCCATGTAAAAACACTTTCAGACCTTTGACCAATCCTACCATATTAGTTGGAGTTCCATCTTGCTGCAACATGCCTTTACTATGTGGATCATAGTTCAAACCCAGTGTATCATCCACTACTTTAGGCATAACAGTAGTGCTTACTCCACTATCCATAATACAATTGTGAACCAACTTATCTCCCACAATGAGTGTGAGGTAGAAGGATGGAGGATTTGAAAATTTATTGGAAGGATCCAAAAGATGATTTGGAAAATTTTTGAGAGACAAATTATGATGCTCTGAAGATTGAGGTGTAACTTGCATGCTTGCTAACTGCTCTTGCAAAATATCCTTTTAACCAGGTATATGTAGAACCTCTCAAAGGGATATGCTTGTATTAGTGATCTTTAATGAGTTGATGATATTTAGAGATGGAGTATTGAGATTTTCTTACATTTTGAATGGTAATAAAGGACCTGGAGCCTGCTGTGTTGCAATCTTGGTAGCTGCATTTACATTTTGATTTTGTTGAGGAACATGACTTATATAAGGTGCATCACTTTGATTGGCATTTTGTGGCCTTGGAGAGTCATCACTTGGAACTATTTATGGCTTCTAGACCTCTCCCAATGCACTCTTCTTGGCCCTTATATTAGCTATAATTGACATGCCTTGAGTTAACATAAAATCATCCTTTTCTTGAAAATTCATCATTCCTACACTTGGGCTACTACCTTCTCCATGACTATCCCTTTGGCTAGGACATGCTTCTTCTATTATCATGTAAGGATTAGCTTTCTCTTGTGTAGTCAAAGCGTAGATGGTTCCTCCAATATCATGTGTAAATTGACCTTGAGGCTGCCCCCATTGGTCCACATGATCTTCTCCTTGCACTAGATTTGCATGAACTCGAACAACAGCCTTTACGAGAGGAGTATAATTTAGATTATATGTATTGGGCTGCCTATTATAACCTTGTTTATTTTGTCCTCTCCCTTGATAATTGTATTGGGATGGAGCTCTATATCCTTATTGAGGATAGTATTATGCATTAGGATGAGCACTTGCCTGATATTGAGGTTACTTGAGCTAAGCTCTCAATGATCTAATTTCTTCATCCTTGTCCATAATATTATCCACCTTCTTGGGAAAGGATCTTGGCTTCATGTTGGCATTTGGAACCTAAGACATGCTTGGAGATTTAACTGAATTGTTGGATAGAAAAGGCATAAAAACTCTTAGAGGGAGTCTCTTAGCTTGAATCAAGTTATTCTCAACCTCAATTGCTAGCTCATATGCATTAGGAAGAGTGAATCCACCCATTGACTAACACATAATACCAACATCAGTACCAATACCTTTGAGGTATGTTGGGAACACAAAGCTAGGAGGTTTCCTAATTGGTGGCAACCTATACCATGTTCTTTGAAATCTCTTATGGATTCATTTGGGCCTCTTCTTATTATATTCAAATGATGTATTAGGGAAGCAGGATCACTCTTATTTTTTAATTTTGTCACCAATAGGTCTCCAAAACCATTCTAACTTGTAATGTAGCCCCCCTCCAACCTTCTATACCAATCAAGTGCTTTTCCTTTAAAAGACATAACAAGTAGCCTAATGGCTATGTTGGCCCTAGTAACATTATGAAAATTATAAAAATGAGAGATGTCTCTAATATGTTCAGATGGGGTAATAAGACCCTCTCCATTGAAACTAGGAAGATTCTTGGTAGTATTTGGAGGGATGGGGTCATATGTAGGAAGCTCTATTGGGTTTTGGGTATTAAAATTAGGGAAGGGTTAACATCTATCTATCTCTCCCCTTTCCCCTATTTCTCTTCATCCTCTATGATCCTCTATTTCTTCTTCTCCAACTTCCTCTTCTCTTTGAACTTATTCAACCTCTTATGCTTGTTTCCCAAAACCTCCTTGCCAAGGATTTAATATGGCTAGTAGTGGTTCATGGTGTTGTTCTTCAGGAAAAGCTTCAGCTAAAGGGGCTTGGTCAAAAAATATTAAGGACCTTATGAGGACCATGTAGGATATTGTATAAAACTTGGTCTAGAACTAAGGATTCACACCCTTTTGCAGTTGTTAAATGTTGGGTTAGGGGTATTTCTACTACTTAGGCCTATCAAGACCAACATTCACCTTGACTTATCAATAATTCAAGTCCCATTACGCATGTCATAACTATTGTCTCCAAATATTTCACCTTAGAAGATGGTTTTTCAGGCCTCCTCTAGATTTGGGCAATGTTGGGACATTTCTAAGCTTGTGGGTGTGCCTATAAGTGGAAATGAACCTCTAGGTTGAAAGGGATAGCTCTCTATATTAACTTCTTGTGAAATAAAATTGTTGAACCAATTTGTATGAGTGAAAAGAGTGAAAAGTTTGCATTAATAAAAAATCCTAGTCTAAAATGGTGATATTGTTAAGGTGTGGAGCCTAAAAGCTTCACATATGAGCGCATTACCAAAGTTACAGGTTTACATAGTCACCGACGTCAGTCAGGAGTGACCGACGTCGGTCTGGTGTAGTTGAAGAGATGTCGGTGTCGACAGAGGATCGGCCGACATCGGTCACAGGCAAGCAGGCAGGAACCGGTGTCGGTTACCTGTGCGTCCAGAATGCTATTTCTGAGGACAGAAGCGAGTGTTTGCATGATGAGTTTAAGTCTTAGTCTTAAGTTCGCGTTTCTATTATTAGTAAGATTATTTTTAGAGCCCTTGTTCAAGAGGCTTAACTATTGGTTGTAAGTGCATGCTCAAGTTTCCAAATTCTATATGTAGAATTAGATCTTCTTAGCTTTGTGTGATTATTGTAGTAGTTCATTGTATGTGAATGTTGAAGAACAGTACAGAGTTGTATCAATCTAGGTTGTTGGAGTTGATTGTACTTGAGAGAGAGAGCTCTTAAGGGATAGAGATCTAGAGAGAGATCTTGTGCATCTGAGAGAGGTGTGGAAGAAAGAAGTTTCTTCAATTGTATTCCTTTTGTAAATAGTTTAATACAAGTTTTTAGGGTGGTTTCTTGTACCTCTTGTTCTTTTCTATTATCTAATTCTAGTTACTTATCTACTTGATTTAATTCCGTGGTTTATTGCTTTCATAAGTGTAATCATATTGTTGGTTGATCCCCAACAAGTGGTATCAGAGCCTTGGTTGTAGGTTTAGAGTTTGATATCCAATAATTGGTATCAAAGCTCAGGTTCACTAACAGGTGGTTTAGATCTGTGTAGTGTGTATTGATTACAGGTTGCTCACAGGAGTTTCTGTAGGGATTTCTGTTTGAGTGGGAGAAGCAATGGCAGATGAAAGTAAACTGAGAATGGAGAAGTTCAATGGCAAAAACTATCAACATTAGAGAATGCAGATAGAGGACTCTCTATATCAGAAGGATCTATACTTACCGTTAGGCGGGATTGCAAAGAAGCCCACAGACATGGAGGATGAAGAATGGGAAGTTCTTGACAGAAAGGCTCTGGGGTCTATAAGACTGAGTCTAGCATCTACTGTGATATCTAATTTATCACAGGCAAAAACAGTGGTAGAGTTGATGACTACTCTAGCAAATTTATACAAAAAACCCTCAGCTTCCAATAAGGTATATCTTATGAAGCAGCTATTTAATTTGCATATGCAGGAAGGTGGATCTGTATCTAATCACCTGAATGATTTCCATGGTATTGTAAATCAATTAAGTTTAGTCAAAATTGTATTTGATGATGAAATAAAAGCTCTTTTAATATTATGTTCTTTGCTTGAAAGCTGGCATAGCTTAGTAATGGCAGTTAGCAATACTGCATCTGCATCAAATATTTTAAAAGTAGAGGATGTTGTTAGTGTTATCTTGAATGAGGAAATTCGCAGGAAAAGCACAGAAGAGACATCTGGGAACGCTTTAAGTTTTGAGAGTAGGGGAAGGCAAAAAGAGAAGAGTAAAAAAGGGAGATCAAGATCCAAGTCTAAGGGGAAAGGCAGATCCAAATCCAGAAATGGCAGAAGGCCACAATGCTGGAATTGTGGAAAGATGGGGCACATAAGTAGAGATTGCTGGTTAAAGCCTAAGGAGGACAATCAGCACGAAGGAAAAGAAGAAGCAAAGGTTGCAGGTATTGCACAAGATGCTTTAATATTCTCTTTGCATAATAATATAGAATCTTGGGTGTTAGATTCTGGTGCATCTTTTCATGCTACCCCCAATAGGGAATATTTCTGTGACTATATCCATGGAGATTTTGGAATAGTATATCTAGGGGATGATGAACCCTGTAAAATTATTGGCAAAGGTAAAGTGCAGCTGAAAATGCAGAATGGCAACACATGGGTGTTGAGAGAAGTTATGCATGTTCCTAGCTTGAAGAGAAATTTTATTTCTGTAGGAAAGTTAGGGGATGAGGGTTGTACAGTAACTCTCACAGTAGAATCTTGGAAGGTGACCAAGGGTGCACTTGTTATGGCCAGAGGTAAGAGAGTAGGTACTCTCTATTTGTGTAATTGTGTTACTAACAATTCTCCTTCTGTATTATCTACTTCAGATGTAGATGCAAAATTGTGGCACTCAAGGCTTGGCCACATGAGTGAGAAGGGGATGTCAATTCTTAAGTCTAACGGTAAGCTTTCAGATTTGAAAAGCATGGATCTAGAATTTTGTGAGCACTGTGTATTTGGAAAATAGAAAAGGGTTAGTTTTCTCAAGACTGGGTCTACAAAGAAGAAGCATAAGTTGCTGCTTGTTCACACAGACGTGTGGGGACCGGCTCAGGTAGCTTCTATTGGAGGATCACAATACTATGTTTCGTTCATAGATGATGCTACAAGAAAGGTATGGATCTACTATATTAAGAAGAAATCTGATGTATTTGAGACTTTTAAGATTTGGAAAGCTATGGTTGAGAATGAAATAGGGAAAAGATTAAAGTGCCTGAGATCAGACAATGGTGGAGAGTTATGCAGTTATAAGTTCAACTAGTATTGTTACATGCATGGAATCCATAGGCAAAGGATGGTTCCAAGGACACCTCAACAGAATGGAATTGTTGAAAGGATGAACAGAACAATCATGGAGTGTGCAAGATGTATGAGATTGCATGTTGGTTTGCCTTTAGATTTTTGGGCAGAAGCTGTTGACACTGCAGTGTACCTAATTAATAGAGGACCTTCTATAACTCTGGATGGTGGAATTCCAGAAGAGGCTTGGATAGGTAAAAAGGTAGATCTCTCTTTTTTCAAAGTTTTTGGTTGTGAAGCCTTTGTGCACGTAGATAAGGAAAATAGAAAGAAGCTCGATGCTAAGTCTATGAGGTGCACATTTATTGGCTATGGCTCAGATGATTTTGGTTTCATATTTTGGAATTTAGGAACTAACAAGATAATTAGGAGCCGTGACGTTGTTTTCAATGAAAAAGTGATGTATAGTGATCAGCTGAAGAATCTGAATCAATCTGGGTAGAGTAATAATGAATTAGATGAGGTGATGGTCCAAAATGAGCTCGCAGGAAAAAGAAATAATCACTTGCAGGAAAACACAAAGACCGACGTTGGCAGTATAGGAACCGGCATCGGCAGAACAAAAACTGATGTCGGTCATATAGAGACCGATGTCAGTAGGACAGGCATCGGCGTCGGTCAGGCAGAACCGGCGTCGGTCAGTAATAGGTCTAGAGGTGACCGAGGTCGGTCACTGTCAGAGAATTTGGGTGGACAACGTGTTGTGAACGAGTCTCAAACACCCATCAGGAGGTCTGAAAGGGTAAGTAAGCGTCCAATTAGATATTCTCCTTCATTATTATATTTTTTGCTAACTAATGGTGGAGAACCAGAGAGTTTTGAAGAAGCAATACAGGTGGAGTCCAAGAGTCAGTCGGAGCGTGGCATGGTTGAGGAGATGGAGTCCTTAAGAGAGAACCAAACATGGGATTTGGTTGAATTGCCAGTCGGTAAGAGAACACTAAAGAATAGATGGACCTACAGGATGAAAGAAGGTGAGAATGGATAGATGAGATATAAGGCCAAATTGGTAGTGAAAGGATTTGCACAAAAGCCAGGTATTGATTTTGGTGAGATTTTTTTTCCTGTTGTTAAAATGACTTCTATACGGATTGTACTGTCTTTGGTTGCTGTTGAGGATTTGCATCTTGAGTAGCTAGATGTTAAGAAAACATTTCTTCATGGAGATTTGGATGAGGAAATCTATATGGAACAACTGGAAGGATTTGAGGTCAAAGGTAAGGAGAAGTTAGTGTGCAAATTGAAGAAAAGCTTGTATGGCCTCAAGCAAGCTCCTAGACAGTGGTATTTGAAATTTGACAGGTTTATGACTGAGCATGGCTACAGTAGGTATCAATCTGACCATTGTTTTTATTTTAAGAGATTGGATAATGGTAGATATATTATTCTATTGTTGTATGTAGATGATATACTGGTTGCAGGATCACACATGCAGGATATCTCTGAGCTTAAGGTGAAATTAGCTCAAACGTTTGCTATGAAGGATTTGGGAGCAGCAAAGAAAATCCTTGGCATGAGCATTAAGAGAGACAGGAAAAATCATAGGTTGATATTGTCTCAAGAGGATTATGTGGACAAGGTGTTGAAACGGTTCAATATGCAAGATGTTAAACCAATAAGCACACCTTTGGCTGGACATTTTAAGTTGAGTAAAGAACAATGTCCTAATTCACATGATGAGGTAGAGTACATGAGTAAGGTTCCATATTCTTCCGCAGTAGGGAGTTTGATGTATGCAATGGTGTGTACTAGACCGGATATTGCCCAAGCAGTGGGAGTTGTAAGTATATGGCCAATCCAGGTAAGGAACATTGGAAAGTAGTTCAGTGGATCCTTAGATATCTGAGAGGAACCAGCAGTAGGCACTTATGCTATGGAGGTTCAGATACTTCTCTACATGGTTATGTAGATTCAAATATGGCAGGAGATTTGGATGGCAGGAGGAGCACTACAAGTTATGTTTTCACTGTAGGTGGGATGGCGGTTAGCTGGATATCTAAGTTGCAGAAGGTTGTTGCCTTGTCAACTACAGAAGCAGAGTATATTGCAGCCACAGAAGCTAGCAAAGAGATAATATGGATGACACGGTTCATGGAAGAGCTTGGAAGGGAGCATGGGAGTTGCAGATTGTATAGTGACAGTCAGAGTGCAATCCATTTGGCTAAGAATTTAGCCTTTCATTCAAGAACCAAGCATATATAGCTAAGGTACCACTTCATACGGCAGGTATTGGAAGATGGTGAGTTAAAGCTGGAGAAGATCCATACAGATAGGAATCCTACTGATATGTTAACCAAGCCAGTTACAAAGGAGAAGTTGAATCTTCATTCAACTTTTGTTGGTCTTCATGATTGAGTTGAAGATAGAGGAGCTAGAAGATGTTGCTGTACAGGTACTGGTGCAGCTGTTTATCTCCAAGTGGGAGATTGTTAAGGTGTGGAGCCTAAAAGCTTCACATATGAGTGCATTACCAAAGTTGCAGGTTTACACAGTCACCAGCGTCGGTCAGGAGCGACCGACGTCGGTCCGGTTCAGTTGAAGAGACACCAGCGTCGGCAGAGGATTGGCCGACATCAGTCACAGGCAAGCAGGTAGGAACCGGTGTCAGTTACCTGTGCGTCCAGAATGCTATTTCCAAGGACAGAAGCGAGTGTTTACATGATGAGTTTAAGTCTTAGTCTTAAGTTCATATTTCTATTATTAGTAAGATTTTTTTAGAGCCCTTGTTCAAGAGGCTTAACTGTTGGTTGTAAGTGTATGCTCAAGTTTCCAAATTCTATATGTAGAATTAGATCTTCTTAGCTTTGTGTGATTATTGTAGTAGTTCATTGTATGTGAATGTTGAAGAACAATATAGAGTTGTATCAATCCAGGTTGTTGGAGTTGATTGTACTTGAGAGAGATAGCTCTTAATGGATAGAGACCTAGAGAGAGATCTTGTGCATCTGAGAGAGGTGTGGAAGAAAGAAGTTTCTTCAATTGTATTCCTTTTGTAAAGAGTTTAATACAATTTTTTAGGGTGGCTTCTTGTACCTCTTGTTCTTTGATATTATCTGATTCTAGTTACTTATCTACCTGATTTAATTTCATGGTTTATTGCTTTCATAAGTGTAATCATATTGTTGGTTGATCCCCAACAGATACACCAAGAATTAGTATCCACATGTATGCCTTATACTTATGTATAATACATTAGAATATAATCTACAACTCAAGTTATAGAAGATCCCAACATAAGTATTTCAATGTAGAGACAAAATGAATGAGATCACACAAGGTAAATAACTAAAAATGGAAACATGTATAGTCCAAAAAAGGGTTACACATGTGCAAAATCTCACACAGCTAGAATGCACTCTACATGACCTACTGGATGAACTCTTTGCTCAAAAACATGAAGGATAGAGAATAGAAGGATAAAACATCACTTATTGTCACTCTGTGTCTCTTGCATGCATAGGCAAATGTCTAGAACTTAGAAATAAAATAGGCTTATGCTTCTTTACTTAAAGATAAGAAAATGGAAAACCATTTCAGTAGGGCTTCACCGTACTATCTATGGATGATAAAAAAAGAGCCCAAGGGTCCTATTTATATCAAAAGAGGGAGAGAAGAGAGAGCTCTTGGGTGCCAAAATAAAAGCTTCTAAAATGGTTTACAATCACCATACTAGTGAAATTGATTCTAACTATTATCTCTTTCAGTTGGATTTTGTCCTTTTCTTTGATTCACCCTCTTGAAATGACCAGGATCATTAAAAAATCAATGGTGAGATGACCGTCCATAAGAAATGGCTCATATCACTATTGTGAACCTTAGATTCCTCCTAAAAGCTCTTGTGTTTTTTGCTACAGACCCATTCGGGCCTTCTGAATGGCTTTACTTATAAACTTATTAGTCAAGCATGTTGGGAAACCTGATTTGCACTATCTTTGCCCTTTTGGGTTCTTTGATTGATTCTACTTATAAAATTCATATGTAAAGATTGTTGGGAAACTTGATTTACATTGCAGACTCATTCAAGTTTTCCAAGTGACTTTACTTCTTACTTACTCCTTCAGGTTCATCGATTACTTCTACTTATAAATTTCATAAGAAAAGCTTGTTGGGAAACCCAATTTGTGCTAGAGAGTCATTCAGGTTTTCCAAATGAATTTACTTCTTACTTGCTCCTTAACAGCTAGTTGGCCACCCTAAATTTGATGTCCTATGGCACGTCATGTCTTTGAATCCCAATGGTTAGTTGGCCACCCTAAATTTGACGTCTTGTGGCATGTCATCTTTGCACTCCAATGACTAGTGAGTTGTATTAAACTTGACATCCTATGGCACGTCATAGGGATCCATTGGGTTGAGTTTATTGTTTTGGGAAATTTTCTCAAATTAATTCCGTTATATAATTTATCTAAAGGAATTCTCTCAGGGATTTTTCCTGAAAGGCATCGGTTAGTTCCTTCAGGAACTTTTCTCGAAGGACACTTGGGAAAGTTTCCTTCAAAAAAGTTTCAAAGGACACTTGGGGAAGGTACAAGGTCCCTTTGGAAAATTCTAAAGGGCATTTCCAAAGGAAATTTCCCTTCAAAAAAAATTTGAATGGTATTTCCAAAGACAAAATGCCCTTCGAAAAGTCTGAAGGGACACTTGAGAAGAAAAGTGCCCTTCAAAACTTTTTCAAAGGGTCACTAAGAAGAAAAATGCCCTTCGAAAATGTCTAAAGGGACACTTTGGATAAAAAGTGCCCTTCATAACCTTTTAAAAGGGTCACTTGGAAGAAAAGTGCCCTTTAAATTTTTTTGAAGAGATAATTGGGAAGAAGTCAAGGCAAGAAAGGCCCTTCAAAAACCTTTCAAAGGGCACTTTTTGGGAAAAACAAATCTCAACAAGCTAAGGCAAAGAAGGAAAAGGGAAAGAACAAAGAACAAGGGAGAAGAGATCGAACTAGGAGAGGCTAAAAGGAAAATACAAGTAACAAGGCAAGAGACCAAACATATAAAATGAGCAAGGGAGAAATGAAAAGAGCCAAATAGAAAACACAAACTGGTCATGCAAAAAACGGTCAATAGTACCCTTTCACTCAAAAATAATCTAAAAAATTATTTGAAATGCTCTACTATATTCCCCCTTTAGAGTTGAGTGATTGAATAACATGTGCATGCAATCACTCATCAAAATCATAGAGTTACAAACACTGTGTGTAATAATATGTATATAGATAATACATTTTGAAAATTAGATAAAACACATATAACTATTGCAACATATCCCATGTATAAATCCTTAGTAGGATAAACATAGGAAACAAGTCATGACCCAAGAGTCATGTCATATATGAAAGACAACATTGTGTAAATCTTAATCCACAATATACTATTCTAGTAAGCATCAAGGATATATAGAAAGATATGTACACATACGGCCCAAATAGGTGTCACACAACCTCTAATGAGCATGATGACTATGATGGGGTCAACAACATACCTCATAATAGATATACTATGTGAGAATCATGTAATATAGATAGTTGTGTGGTAATTTACATGGGTGTACCTATCCTCGAATGAGGATGGTAGTGCACAAGATAAAAACATGCCCCGATGTAAAAAATATCCAATATATAAAAATAGATATACCATATTGGAATACAAATCATCTGACATTTATGTATAAGTAATATAATATCATTTTTTAATTAAGAAAAAATGTTATCATTAGGCACAAGTGTTTGATATAATCCATACTCAAGAAACATATGATTAGTATAGGGGTCATTGATATTATATATGGGTAGCATGCCCCCTAGAATAATATAAGTACATATATGATTGATGAATCTCCTCGGAGAGATTAATATGGTAAAAATGTTCTCATTCATGCAAAACATATCAATTGAATAAATCCTAAGGGCCAAGTAGGTATAATGCCCATATAGGAAAATATATGAGTTATGCACACCAATGTGTGAGATATATTCATGTATGTGTAATTGTAACAATCATAATATACCAATATAAAAATGGTGCATAGGTCATGGGTTCTCACTAGTGTAGTAATGGAATATAATTAGTGTGGCTCCATAAAGTAATATAGAATCAATAATGCTCAAGCATAGATAATGTGATGCATGCCTCTCTATACATGAAGGTATGTGTATAAATGTATGCTCATGTATTGTTCAAACTCAATGAAGGGGTTATCAAGTTGGAAAATGACTTGAGTTGGAAAATGATTTGAGTTAGAAACTAGACCCGAGATGTAAACTTAAGCTAGAAACCTGACCTTGATGAGAAGGAAGTCAAAGATCGATTTGTATGGTCGATTGGTGTAAGACATAGTTTGGGTCTTCTTGAGTAACTCAGTCCTCCCATTTGGGTTTATTAGATAATCAAATCAATGTCATATGGCCCTAGAAAAGTCTCACATCATGATAGTCAACTACAAGGATATCGATGAAAGTTTCAAGGTGATAGGGACAAATAATATTCGCCAATAAATGCTCTTGGTGTAAAAATGATGTATATTATAATTATAAATAAATGTGGGGTATAATGAATATCAATAATAATAATAATAATAATAATAATAATAATAATAATAATAATAATAATAATAATAATAATAATAATAATAATAATAATAATAATATAATCATGAGTGATATGGTACTAATGTGTAATATATATTCAAATATTAATTACACAGTACAATATATAAGCATCCATGTAATATAATCATGTACATATCCATGTCAACATACAAAATGCAGGTAATATCAATATAATAAGCCATGAAAATTAATTCGATATAGTAAATAGGAAGCTAGAAAGATGATGTCCTATAAAACCATTGTATGATGATGCCGCCTATAACATCTGTAAGACTACTAAACATATATAACCTATATATCCTACATCTCACCCATTCAAAGTTTACCATGAAGACATGTAAAACATGAATATATAAACTTCTAACATAAGTAGTTAAAAATGATATGTATCATATGACAAATAATAGAAAAAAAAATATTAGTATATTTTATAGATATTATTATATTTTTAATTTTTATACTGAGATCACAAAATAAGTGACATATAATATGGTACAATAATAATTATGTATCAACGAAGCATTAGGTATAGGCCAACATGACTACTTTATAGGCTAGCTCTGAACATAATGTCACAATCATGAATACTTAAACATGAGACACAAAGCATTGAAATTAGAAAAAATAGTAGAGGAGAACCTAAATCATAAAATAAGATAGTCATCATGAAATAGAGGACTAAAAATATAATATAACTACTAACAAACTCAAAGTCTTAGTCCAAATACAACATATGTAGCAATGTACAAACAATCTTAAGTAACAGATGACTAGATGTAACAAGCTATAAACATGTGTAGAAAGCAAAATTAGAAAATTTTATATCAATAAATTTTTATTTAAAGTTAAAAAAGATTCATTTTTGGTGGAGATTTTAAAATCACAAGATTGACTAGGTTTTAAACGTACATAACATAGTTGTATAATCGACCCCTAATATGGGTCATTATTTATTGGTAGTGTTTGAGATTTTCCAGCTTTATACCTAAGTTTAAAAAATAATTCTCATCTTTTTTGTATCTCATATTTTTCATATGATTCATTTTATATCTAACATTATAATCCATAATTTGATGTGAAATTTTGTTAGATGTTGAGAAAAATGCATGTGAAAGAGCACAATCATTCACCTCATTAAATTTTTTCTTCGTAGTATTGTGCAAATATAATATGGTATTATTCAAAGCAATGTTGTCTTTTTAAATATTGTATTATCATTATCATTTATCTTTATATCATATTAGATTTAAATATTTGAACCTAATGGCTATTTTTTTCAAAATGCAGGAGTGGAGGACCACTAAACTCTATCAGTTGGTCACTTTTATCCATAAGATAAGCATGGTGTTGCCAAGCATAAAATGTGAGAAAGATTGCCTATAATCTTGGGGAACATAATATAATTATCCAATACCAAATATATTCATGTCATTTAAATATTCTTCTGGGTCACATGGTGTAAAGTTGATTTTTTGTATTTGTTTATATCTGTGTTAAAATCATAATTGTAATTATATCATCATTTTAATTACAATTTCTTATCTATGTGATCAGTTTCCTAATTTTCATTTGTATCACCATATTCATTATTATCCTGAACAATAATAGCATTAGTGGTCTTACTATATTCTTCCACAATGTATGTAAATGTTATTTATATGGGAATGGGTTTCTTAGGTGCTTTGGAAACAAGAAAAAATAAAATAATTTGAAGCTTCTTTAGCCACTCAATCCCATATGATTGTGTAAGAGCTACTGAGCAACCCACTTTTTTCTCAATCTAATGGTTAATGTATCTAGCCTAATATATATATAATACAATCTCCTCATCTTACCATACGATCACTTCTACTAATAAAAACCCTAATAAAGTATGGAATGGCCAAATAAAATAAATAATTTGACTTAAAAAAAGTTTTTTTTTGCATATTAATATGTTAACCAAATAATCTTAAACACAAAAGGGATGTGTAACCTCATAGTATCCTAACAATAGTATATGAGGAAGCGATCCCACACTTGTTCCTTTTCTATCCTCTAGTCAAATCCCTTTAGACCTTTGTGGCTACACTCTTTTATAAACCAATCTTAACCTTAACTCAATTATTCAATCCCTATTCCATTGGACCATAATTATAACTAATATGTAAATCATATTTCCCCTCAATAAGCTTACCCTTGGTTTTGTCATCTAGAAAACATGCTGCAAAATCAATTTTAGAATTTTTTAAAAGGAAGAGCATGATTCTAGAAAATTAGCCCATTTAGGCAAAGCTCAAATCAAAAGCTACTTTGATTCAATTAAAATCACCTTTAGGATTATTAGAATCAGGAAATATGTCAAACCTTCTCTTATCAATATTATGTAACATTCCTTTCCTCTACAATCTTATGTGATGTGCAGTGACACCAAAGTATCAATAGTCGTTGCCTTCCAATGGTTTACAAAACATGAATTTTTACAACCTCCCTCTATAATTTAACAAAGTAAAAAACTAAGAGTGATTACATGATAATTTTTAAGCATGTCCTCAAGAAAAATGAGGCATTAGAAAGGGCTCCCTTGAATAAAAAAATCCCAACTCCAGACAATTGAAAAGTTTAGAGTATAATATCATTGACATTTTGAGAGTTATGCAAGGAGTTTAATTTTTAAATCAAAGACATCACAATATAGTTTTTGATATGTTATCCAAGATAGATGTTCCTATTAATATTAAAGGATAGATTTATTTGCGTCATGATTTAATTGACCTCCCTAAGCCTTTATAGTGAGATGTGGCTATAGAGAAATATCCTTCACACATAAATTTTATAAGAATGGTTAAACCAAACTATTTTTTATTTTGGGTTTTACACATCCTTTCTTTAATTTTTAAAACATTTTATACTTCCACACCTCACAACAATGTGCCAATTTTTTCCTATATATTTAACATATTATTGTCACTTTTTACATTAAGATCATCGCAATATAATTATTGATATGTTATCCGAGTTAGATGTGACTACTAATATTTGGGTATAACTTTAGATGTGATTATTACTATTTGGGTATAACTTCATATATATTATGACGTAATTGACCTCCCTATGCCTTTATAATGAGATGTGGCTTTAGATAAATAACCACCATACATCAATTTTATAATAATGATTAAATCCAACTATTTAATGGACTTTACACATCCCTTCTTTGACATGTAAAAATCTTACTTCCACACCTTCTCAATTATGAAAATGTATCACTTTGTTTCTACACACTTTCCATTTTATTGTCACTTTTTATTGGGATGCTATTTTCCAATATTTTGATATACTCATTACATTCTTTACTCCATCAATTATATGATTCATATGTTTGTCTTTTTTTTTAAATTTTTTATTGAAAGGTTGAGTGGTTTACTATTTCTCATATTGTAGGTTATGCTTATCAACATAATTAAAAATATATAATTATAAAAAAAATATGATTAGATTTTTAATTTAAAACAATTCCAAAATATATTTAAATATAATATAAATAATTGAAAGATATAAATAAATATAGATTGAAAATGAATATTGAGAAAATTAAAAATGCTCTAACTATATATATAGTTAAAAATCATAAAAAAATATTTCAAACATTTTAATTTCAAATCACATTTCTAAAATCAAACTGCTTCATCAGAGATATTACAATTATAACTTGGACACTTCAATCAAATGTTAATTGCTAATTGTAAATTTACTTGGTTTATTTGATATACTATGGTATGAAGTCATGGGTAACCATTCATATGCATAGACAGACTAATATTTCTCACTTGAGGTATTCTTCAAAGGCATTTAAATAAATTGGGTAATATTTAATTTATCATCACAATGTTAGACATTTTTTGCATGCATTTATGGGTCATGAGAATTATTTATAGAACTTTTGAGGAATCTAAGAATATATATAGACAAGTGAAAATCAAATAAATGTGATATTAAGATGAAAATTGAATACTTCAATCAAATACTAATTTCTAATTATAAATTTATTTGGTTTATTTGGTATACTATGCTATGAAGTCATGGGTAACCATTCATATGCATAGGTAGTCTAATATTTCACTTGAGTTATTGTTTAAAGGCATTTAAATAAACTGGGTGACATTTAATTTGTCATCACAATCTCAGATCTTTAATTACATGCATTTATGGGTCATGAGAACTATTTATGCAACTTTTGAGGAGTATAATAACATATATGGACAAGTAAAAATGAAATGGATGTGATATTAAGATGAAAATTGGATGTTTCAATCAAATCCTAATTATTAATTATAAATTACTTGGTTTAATTGATATATTATGCTATGAAGTCATTAGTAACCAGTGATGTGTATAGGTAAACCAATATTTCTCACTTGAGGTGTTATTAATATGCATTAAAGAAAATAAGTTGACAATTAAATTGTCATCATACTGTCAGATCTTTCATGCATTTATGGGTCATGGAAACTATTGATGCAACTTTTGAGGAGGTAGAGAACATTTATGGCCAGTTAATAATTTAAATAATGTGATATGCATTTACTAGGTTGAAATTAGATTCTTCATGGAACTAAATGAGTGATAGTATTTTAATAAGAGCTTTCCTCACATTCCAAAAAGTAAATTCACTTCAACAAGAAAAGGTCCTAGGCTTATATCATAGTGGTTCTCTCAAAAGGCATGGAATTGTTTTAAGAGTTGTAGGAATAAATAATCAAATATTAGTAACTCTAACTATAAGATATTTAAGTTCATTTAATACATAATAATGTGTAGCGATTGTGTTGTACATTGTATTTAAATATGTCAACACTTGAAAAAACAAAAAGGGGGAAAATATAATTAAAAATAATAAGAAAAAGTGTAAAAAATAACATGCCTTCCTATTCTCATAGTTGGGTTCATAATGGAATTCCTTTTTACTATAAACAAGTAAATGAGGGCCAATGAAACTAGTAATTGGGGCCACTGTGTTGGGGAGGGAGGGTTGAGGAAAGGAGGCAAGGAGAGCATTAAATAGGGCTCAACTAGAGAAGCAACATGGATCAATAAAAGAGACAAAACAAAGATAAAACACCTTACCATAAAGAAAGAGAAAAAACCCAAAGAGTGAAGAAGAAAGAAAGCATAGGAAACAATAACTATGGCAATAAATACAAAAAAGGTGGGGCTAAAAGGCATAAACAAAAATGATAAAGGCCACAAGAAAGAAAAACTGAAATGAAGAAACAAAGCAGGGAAAAAAGAAGATAAAAAGTCTACAAAATAGAGAGAGCTTAAAAGTGAAAGCTTTAAAACAAGAGAAAGGGGGGGGAAATAATAAAGGACCCTATCTAAAATAAAAAACTACAAAGGGGAATAAAAAAATAGTAGAGGAGAGAGAAATCCCACATACAAGATATTATAATAAAACAAAAAATTACAAAAACAAGCACTTTGAATAGCACTTAAAACTATTTTTGTGTTTTAAACCAACTGGCCAATAAAACCAACAATGCATAAAGCAAAGATTAAAAAAATACGATAAAGGGACAAAGGAGAAGTGATATGGAAACAAGACAAGGAGAGCATTAAAGAGGCTTTTAGGGCATAAGTAAAGAGGATCAATGAAAGAGAAAAATAAGAGATAAAACACTATGCCATAGAGAGAGAAAAAGAGTGAAGAAAGAAAGCATAGAAAATAATAAATACGACCGCAAAAGGGAAAATCCAAAAAATGAAAAATGCTAAAAGCTATAAACAAAAAGTAAAAATACCATAAGATGGGGAAATAGAATTAAAAAACAAATCATGGAGCCAAGAAAATAAAAGTTCCATCAAAGAGAGAGAGCTTCAAAAGGAAAGCATCAGAGAAAGAGAAAAGGGAAAAACAACAAAGGACCCCACTAGAAGGAAAATTGACTAAGCAAAACAACAAGAAAATCAATAAAGAGAAAAAAGCCCAAAAATAGAGAAAATACCAAAATAAAGCATCCAAAACATCCACTGTATCATAGGGACCAAAGAGCCTGAACCAAAGGAACAATTACAGAAACAAGCACTATCGATAGCACCGACAACTATTTTTGTATTATAAACCAGAACACCAATAAAACTAGAAATGCATAGTGCAATGAAAACAACATTAGGAGAAAATTTCAAAGGAGGAGGGATGTGGAAAGGATGAAAGAAGATCATTAAATAGGGCTCAAGGATAGAAGTAAGGAGGATCAATGAAAGAGACAAAGCAGAGATACAACCCTTCACCATAATGAAAGATAAAAAATAGAGAGTGAGGAAGAAAGAAAACATTAAAATAATAATAAATGCCATTTCAGGAAAAAAAAAATGCTAAAACACATAAACAAAAAGGAGAAATCCAAAAGAGCAAAAAAATAGAAAGAAACAAAGTCGTGATCCAAGAACTAAAACACCCCCAAAAAGAGAAAGATAAAATAAAAGCCTTAAATCAAGAGAAAAGGGATTAAAACATCAAATGACCCCATCAGAAGGAAAAAATACAAAGGTGAACATACCCCAAAAATCTAAATAAAAGTTTAAAAAATGGGCAAGAAGCTAAACACCATCAAAAGCTTCCACTCTACCATAGGAAGCAAAAATAGGATGTTGGAATCAAATGAACAATTACATAAATAACCACCATCAATAACAATCAAAACTATTTCTGTGTTATTTAATATCATTATTTATAATCAAATTAAAGACTTTCCATTTATGTAAGTTAAATTCCACCTTCTTTGTTTTCTTGTTGGGGTGATTTGTCCCTGTATTCACTAACTAAACTACTACGACATTATTCTTTATATAGTAATCATAGTTCTCATACTTATACTAAAAGAGTACTCACCAAGCCAAAAAATTTACTCATAAAATACTTGACAACTTTAAAAAACACTTAAATTTCTTAAAAATACAACTACAAAATACATCAATACTATACAAATTACAATTAAAAAATGTATCAAATGAGTTTGTGTAATATTCCAAATCAAAATATTTTACATTAATTTGGTTTTCTTGGAATTCCTTTTTAAAATAATATTTTATAAAAAAATTAATTTAAATAATAATAAAGTCAAATTGAATTAATTTTTTATCTCTGAATATGGATTTCAAATATTATAAAATTGCACCACAAGGGGTTTTGCCCTTGGGTTCGATAACAAGGATTTTTGTTCTTGTATTTAGGTTACACAATTAAGGGGTTTTGTACTAAAAATCCATTGTAAAGTGATTGATTATACAAGTTATGTATTTAATACATAATTGGATGAATGTCTTTTTCCCACTTTAATGAATGAATATAAAAATGTCATAACCTCTCCATCAAACGTTGTGTCTTTTTCAAGAGTGGTGACTATTCATTTAATGAACGTTGATTGAATTAATTTAACATCAACGAATTTGAATAATTTAAATAATGTTAATTACTCCTTTAATAATAATACTTAAACCAAAGTGTATTGTCTATGCATTGCTGAGATTTGTTACCTTTGTATTGGTTGACTACATTTTATTTGCCTTGTGTTTGTTGAGTTCTAGAACTGGATGTTGATTGTGTTGTTATTCCTTCTTGACTATTGTACAATTATTAGAAGTGGATTTTGAATGCTATGATTTTGATTGTGGGAAAATTTTGAGGGACCTCCCTTCCTCAAATTTATTTTCCACAAGCAATTTTAATAAAAATGAGGATTATATTTCTTCTTTCTCTGTATTTCTTCTCAACTTCTCAATATCATACCTGAGTCTCTCATTTTTTGCATTCAGTCCTCCAACTATTCTAGCCTATGTTTGAACTAATTTCTTCCTCTTTAATGATATAATATCATATCCAACACATGATTAGGTTATAATTGTGTTAATACCACCATAGTTTGCATATTCAGACTTGTTAATGGTTGGATTCCAGTCGGGGTCAAATAAGAGGAAGAATACTAACTCATTCTTCAACTTAAATTTAAAATAATCAACCAATTATTGCTTAGAAGAAGTAATTATTATTACATCTAGATGTATCCATTTCCCCCACCAATGATCACATAGACATAGAATGATATCAAGAATCTGAGTTAAATTAGAAACTATAACCACCCTATCCTTTGTATTAGAGAATAATCAACAAACACTAGAGAGCAATGAAGCAAGACATTGAAGTTTTCTTGATGATCTGTTATCTCTAGGTTCAAATGGACATGAAATTTTTTTCGGTGCCATCTTCCTATTCCAATAGTATCTATCGAATCTTATATAGTACTAGAAGCTTGCTTACTACTCATTTCTTGAAAGAAAGTATTATCCACAAGTTTAGGATGATTAAACAACTTACGAAATAAAAAAATTAGTTACAGAATGCTAAAAGAGGTATTAGTTGATTGTATCACATCTATTACAAACTTAAACTTGAAAATTTCCAAATATAGTGAAATTTAAGATGTTTGAATTCTACAAAAAAATATATACTATGTTTTTTATGGTAGATATTTCTTATTTATTGAGGTACTATGGCATATAATACAAAATTGTATCATTATTTTTAAATCTAATGCTCTTTCCTGCCCAATATCCTCTTCCTTCATACTTGTAATGTGGTCACAACTTTATTCAATGGGTTTAGTGTGTAATCATTTGAATGTAGATAGAGAACCAAGAAGGTTTGGATTTTCAGAATCAATATTTTCATAGAATTCATTTAAATAATTTTGCATAGGATCCCCTGCCAATAAAATTCTTGGAAGATAATTTAGAGATAATAGAGCATCAATAGTCTTATTCCATACACAATTTTTAAGTCTATGTAGCTCATCACATACAAGAAGGTCGGGTTTCGAAGATGCTATTATATTAGAATGTTTTCGAAATAGTTCATGAGATGTAATTAAGAGAGGATTCACATTACCAATTTTAAAGTCAATGAAATGTTCCTTTACCTTAATTTTTGGGAATCCTCCATGTACTACTATGGCAGTGAGTCTTTCCACTCCAAACCACTTTCGAAACTCATGCCCCTAGTTTTGCACCAAGGATGTTCGATTTATAACTAAAGCATGTTTGAACACAATTGTAACCTTATTTACCTCTTCCCATTGATCATGTCCATAATATTTTTTAATTTCCTTTATTGGAAGACTTATTGTTTGTATTATATGGGAAAGGGTGATGTTAAAACCTAATGATTGTTCATTTAATAATTTTAATTCTTCACCAAACAGATGTGAATAAACTATTACTAGAGTGTGAACCCACAATTCTCCTTTAGTTCTTAATCCTAATGACATGAGGATATATCTAATACTATTATCAAACACTTTCATGTGTTTGTTATCAACACATAAGAAAACAATAGCAATGTGTGCTTTAGTTTGTGCAAAATATCAGAAGTACAATTTTATTGGATGCCACATCTCCATGTTTGGATAGAGATGGTGTTTGTCAAATATATACTAGAGATACTAATCTAGATATGTATCTATAATTTTTTCCAAATGTTTGATTACATAAACAAGGATCAGATAATTGTATAAGTCCATAAACATAATTCCCACCTTTTTGAAGGAGCGTTGAGTAAGAAGGTGACATTTAATAAATGATAAAGCCTCATGAGGATTATCATATGTCTGTTTAAAAAGACCTAACTCTTCTTTATATCACTAATTTAATCGTACTACAATGTTGTAAGACTCCTTCAACTATGCAAGTTCTAGAATCAATAGCTTAGTATCATGCTTATATGACAAAGTTAGAAAAGGAATGGGAGAAAACTTTCTTAATTCTAGCCACTACCCTGAAGTGGTATAGATAGCCACAACTTCCTTTAGTGTCACATATAGACCATATTTCATGTAATTATGTTTTCATTCCTTCTATTTTCAAATAGGTCTTCTTTTTCTCTCTCACAAAGTTTAATGAGCTCCCCTGAGTAGTATAAATAGTGTTCAAGTGGCACAAGCCTCTGTATTGTTTCTATGACATATTTTTTTCTTTTAAGTTCGTCCAATTTAATTTGAAAACTCTAATGTGTTTGGTACCATTGCAGGGAAAAGTAAAATATTGATATAACTTGAAAGCATTATAACAACCTCCTTACAAATGATTCGTCACTCAACATCATTTACATAATGCACTTTATCAAATATAACCCAATCAATGTTATGGATAATGTTTTCTCCTTTGACCAGCATAGTCCTTAAAATTTGTATTGTCATAATAAGGTAAGAGACTTATGGTCTCAAGCTCATATCACCAGTCAGAAGTCCAACATCAAAATTCTTATTTCTAGGAATATGGATATCTGAATCAGAACAAAGTGGCATGGGCACTTGTATTCATGGTAAGACTTTTGATTCATTATTTAATCTACAATTATTGGTGCCATGTTACATTCATCAAGGTTTATTTTTCTGGAGGTTATCCCGACACTATCAGAGTCTCTAGAGTTAATATAACTAGCATCATATGGTTTTGTTGGAGGTAACTCCTTATCAACCTCTTTGTTAGGAAACTTGTCACAAGTTTCCCCTAATTTCTTTCCAAGAGAAAGGGTCTTCTCTTCATCTTTTGAGTATTAAACACCTGTAGTCTCCAGGCTTTTTCAATTTTCTTAATCATATTGGTTGCCTGTAATTTTTTTTTTGTCTATAATTTCAATTATATTAATCATAGTTTATTTCTTCTAAGACCTCTTGAAAATTTAATTTCTCTTCATGTTCTAGCTACCATAACTATGATTCACGAACTCATCTTCCTCAGAGTGTTTTTTTCCATTCCATGACTCTTTCAACTCCAAAAAGTTCAAAAAATAGATTTATTTTTGAATATTTGCTGAAAGGATGTCGTACGACTCAAAATTTTCCATAATGTTCTTATGTAGTGACCCCATGGTTCACACGCTGGCAAGAAAAGTAGCTCTGATACCACTGTAATATTCGAAATCAAAATATTTTATATTAATTTGGTTTTCTAAATATTCCTTTTTAAAATAATATTTTATAAAATAATAATGTAAATAACAATAAAGTCAAATTAGATTAATCATTTATCTTTGAATACAAATTTTGAATATTAAAAAATTACACCACAAGGGGTTTCACCCTTGGGTTCGATAACAAAGATTTTCATCTTTGTATATGGGTTATGCAATTAAGGGGTTACATCCTTAAAATCCATTGTAAAGAGATTGCTTATACAAGTTATATATTTAATACATAATTGGATGAATGCCTTTTTCCTACTTCAATGAATGAATATAAATATGTCATAACCTCTCCATCTAACATTGTGTCTTTCGTAGGAGTGGTGACTATTCATTTAATGAAGGTTGACTGAATTAATTTAAAATCAACAATTGTGAATAATTAATGATGATAATTACTCATTTAATAGAAATGCTTAAGCCAAAATGTATTATCCATACATTATTGTGATTTGTTGTTGTTATATTGGTTGACTGCATTTTATTTGCCTTCTGTTCATTAAGTTCTTGAGCTGGGTGTTGATTGCATTGTTATTCATTCTTGACTATAGTGCAATTTTTAGGCATGGATTTTGACTTCTAAAATTTTGATTGTGGGTGAATTTTGAGGATATTACAATTTGTAAAATGTTGGGGGGTGGGGGTGTTTTCTATTGGATTTGAATACAAATAGACTAAAAATTGCATAATCACAAAAATACAATAGAAAAATGATACCTATGAATTTATGATGATTATCACTAAAAATCATCTTAATAAATTGCATATGGATTCAAGTTACAAATTACAAGAATCTACAATTTCTTCTTCCCCGTTCTAGTGGAAAATATCAGAGATTGAGAGTCTATAGTCTTCTTATATTGTTGTACCTCCTCGCTCTACCTAGAATGTTGCATCTATGGCTCCACTTTGATACTAGATGGTAGTGACTCCTCTAACTCATGTTTGACAACATCTACAAGGATGCCATACAACATCATCTACAAGGATGCCATACAACCCAATCTCTCTTAATTCTACTAATATACAAGGAACTTCTTTAGTTGTTTCTTGACCGCAAAGTCTTAATCATACATACATCCCTAAAATATGGCTATGTCTAAAATATTAAGACCCTAAAATCTGACTAAAGTCTTAAATATGATAAGATTCTTCAAAACCTAGAATTTGCATTATAAGTCCTTGAGGTCTAAAACCACTCTCAAACATTAGATATATATGTGTGTGTGTGTGTACACACACACACACACACACACACACACACACACACACACACACACACACACATATATATATATACACTTAAATGTTTATTTCATGGAAATATTTTCACCACAAATGATGTGTGATAAAATTGTAGAAGCATGTGTGCTTAAAAATGACAAAAAATTGTGTTTTTCCACATTTTTTGTGTTTTGACCACATTGGTGAGTATTTTGACAACACTCATTATGTGATGAAAATGTGGGAGCATGTGTGTTTAAAAATGACAAAAATCTATGTTTTTTCATATGTTTATGTGTTTTGACCACATTGGTAAGTATTTAGACAATACTACATTTTTACCACATTGGCGAGTATTTTGATAGTACTCACTGTGAGTACTATCTAAATACTTGTCCCTACCTACAAAAAAATACTCACAATTTTTTATGGAGCTTACTTACCTGGGTATTTTTTGATGAATACTCATCGATTATTTACACTATGGCAACAATGATTGAAAGACATGTTAGTGAATCTGAGTTTTCTTATGTAATTCACAAGTTCCAATTGTGGCATCCAAAAATTTTCATCACATCTATCAAAAATTTAAAAACACATTTGACCTCTATTTTTTTAATATAAAATCATAGAGTAATCACTACCACTAAGTCCTCACCCTTAAATACATTAGTTTTTCTAGAAGCCCACAAATAAGCCCTCAAAATCCACATCTTCTCACTAGCAATTTCTAATCAAGCATCTTGCTCCTACCGGTCTCAAGTTATCTTTAGAGGTTCCATCAAAAATGTCCTTATTTTGGTGGTTTCCACTTTTACCTTATTTTAATACATTTATACTTAGTTTGGGTATTCTTAACCTTGCATCTAACATCATACCAATTCCATAATGCTTGATGGTCTCTGGCAGCTAATTCATTGGATTTGCAAATACTCAAAAAATTGAAGGTTTTCATTAACCTTTGGCTTAACATGTTGAGAATCTCATCAAAATATCTTGAAATATTTTGGAATATTATTTATTCCTTTTCATCCACAAGATATGACTAGCCATAGTTTGAACCATGTTCCATAGAGTACCCATTGCTCCAGAGTTTGACTCAATATCCTAGAGTTAAATAGTGGTTTGATAGTCTTTCTAAAACACCTAGTTCATATGAAACTTTATAATCATTCCTTCCCATACATTTTAAGGCAAATTAGCAATTGAGGAGTAGGTAATTAATATATACTCCTAGTCTTCACACAATACAGATCTCAAGGGGACCTAAAACTCTCTTCATCTTTTTTAACTAGTCCCCTATTAGAATTTTTCATTACACCACAATCCAAAATAAAACATTTGTTTTGGAAAAGCCTTAGACAGCCAAATTCTTTTCCAAATGTATAATATTTAAGCAAGATGGTTAATCATCACCAAAAAATAGTACCCCTCTTTGGCCGTAAATTCCCCTTTTTCTTTGAAGCTTTATAATAGGAAATTTACTACTTACATTAGTCCAAACAAGCTTTTGTGAAGAAGGTGAATTGACTCATATGATAGCTAAGTTGGTTAAAAAATTTAGATTAAAGAGTAAAGCCCTTGATATCATATAACATTATGAATAACACCAGCCATGGTAGGAGGAAAGGATAGAAGCCTTTGATAATGTTTTTCCCAATCTTTTTGTGTGCGTGGATTACCAGTCATTTCTCTTTGTTTTGCTTCATTTAAAGCAAAATGGACACTATATTTTAAGGATTTATATAGTTATACTACCTTAGTTTTGTCTCAAGACATGTTTAACTTTTTATAAAATTAATATAGGGGGATTATAAATTATTGTAGTAGATAAGGCTTTTGATTTAGTAACATCGACAACTACAAGGATTTGGCAACTCAATGTTCAATTTTTTTTAAATCACAAATGATTATGTTAAATTAATGAATGACTAAGGGCCACCTATAGATGTCCAACTTCACCCCTTGGGAATAATCCATCCCCATTGTCCAAGTCTCATATGTACACTTGAGCTCATTATAGCAGTTTCTTACATCCAAACAGAGTGTCTCACTAGTAACATGAATAAATGGAGATAAAAATATACACAACAATTTATAAATAAAATAATTAATAACTTCATTGATATGAGAGGTATGTATGTCTATCTTTTGGAAGAGATGTAAGTTATTTCACTTATATTATTACAAAATTAAACATAGCAACCTCTAAGAAGAGATGTGAAGCTACCATCCTTTTCTATGTGATATGATATGTATAAAGAGTTATAAATCTCTTTGAAAAAAGGTGTGAATATACAACATTCTCTTATTTCTACACTCAATTGGTATTTTTTTATAGGTATTTTTAGCAATAAATGAAAAATCTAAAAATAAAAAATAATGAAATTTTTCCTGAAATCTTAAGAAGAAGAGATGGATATCCTAGGTGTGTCCAAACAATATGCAATTTGAGGAAGTTATCGCCACATGTTCCTTTTCTTTACTCTACTCAAAGCCCTATTGACTTCTATGGATATATCTTTAAAAAACCTATCCTAGAGCTCAACTCAATTGAGAAATCCCTATTCTAATGGACCAGGAATAGAACTTATATGTAAATCATGCACTCCTTAATAAGCTCACCCTTGGGTTTGTCATCTACTAAACATAGCAAGAAATAAATTTGAGAATTGTTTACAAGAAAAATCTTGATGTTAGCATTGTCCTCAAAATCTAACTTAAAAAATAATTTTTTTTGTCCCACGGGTCTAATCTCTCGAAAATATCCTTTTTCCCAAGTTCCCTTAAGTAATTTCTTCATTTCAGCCAAAATTAGGAAAATTGGACTTTTTATACGTCTCACATGTACTCAAACCCTAACAACCTGATTTCCCTGACCATGTTTTATCTTGTGTGTCTAGTCAAAAAATAAGAGTTTCTTTACAAGTCTTGCAAAATGTAAGTTTGCCTTGTGTATCGGACTTTTCAAGATTGTCAGACTTTACTCACATCTTGACTAAATAAACTAGCTTGTAAATGGACTAATTTTCCCAATTTATTTGAAGCAAATGGATAATTTCAAACTCTGATTACAAGTTTTTTCACTAAACCAACTTGTAATCAAACATTGATTTCCTCAATTCACTTTATTAAATGAAGCCTCAATCGGATATTTTGAACTTTGATTACATGATGGCTATTAAACCATCTTGAAACCACATTATGATTCTTTTGATTTATTATATGAAACAAAAAGGAGCATACTTTGCCTACATATTGGCTCATTGAAAAATATGTAATCAAACTCCAAATTTCCTAATATAAAAACAAAATATAAATAATAATGGGAAAAGTAGACTTTGAAGATGATGTATACAATGTAAATGGAGCCGAATACACCCAAAAAGTCTGAAGTCACACTGCATTCATTTCTATTCAATGAATACCAAGCCATTAATGGGGAACATTTAGCTTCCTTCCCATTTCCAACTATTTCTACAATCTCCATTCAATTCTCGCATTCATCTCGTTGCTTTCACTCACCATCCTCCACAATCCCATTTCCTAATTCTATTGATCTTTGATAGACCTTCTGATAGTGATTGGCCTAGTGGAATTCCTTGTTTGTTATTCCTCTTCTCAGTGCCTTGGATAATGTTTTATTTTGCTAACGAGATATGGGGTTCATCAAATCAAGGTTTCAAGCCTGGTCTTCTCATAAACCATTCTTTGAGCAAAAGGGTAAATATTTTCCACTAAGAGTTTGCTTGACTAATGCATAGTAAGCTTGGACAGGTAATGAAATCTCTATAATACTTGTAATCCATTAATAAATAAGTTTTATGCATAGTATCGAGACTTTGTGAGTTTATAAAAAAAGGTAAAGTCCCCTATCAAGTAGGGGTTGACGAGTTTTAGTTCCTCAACTTATTTAATTTAGTAACTTTTATTTCCCATAATGGTTATATTATTATTACATTATAAATACATCAGTTTGGAAAAAATATTATAATTTTATCCTGTTAATATATTTGGTGTTTTTAATTATTGATCATTTTCTATGTTTTAATTTTTTTTTAAAGGTATTGAGTAGTTGGCCTCTATATTTATATTTTATGGCTATTATTTAGGTTAAATTAATTTGATATGTTAATTAATGTAAATAATAAAATTTCTATTAATTGTCTATATATTATTGATATATTTTTTTATATAATCTATTATGTTTTAAAATTTATGATTTTTTTATTTCAAGAGTCTTACCAGGTTTTTCTTGATTTTTTCACCGAGTAGTCTAAAATGTGCTAGCCTAGTCTCATCTAAGACTAAGTCTCAATACTATGGTTTTAGATGATGAACATCATTTTCATTAGTAAGAATTTTATTGACTAGTCCACTAGCATTAGTGAATTTAATGATAAACAATTGTATAGGCTCAATATCATATGGTAGTTTTCTATGACCACAAACTTGGTATATGATATAGATTGTAGAATAATATTTGTTGGGCTAACCAAAGAGGGGATCCTCAATTCCACGTAGGGGATTTAAAAATTCTACCTCCAGCTATCTACACAAGAGAGCCTTCAATGCTTTAGGGACATCAATGAAGGTTTCTCTTTGTTCATCATCATATTTTTGGAAGGAGACTTTTCCAAGAGAAATTTAGAGGAAGGAACCACTAGAGTGAACAAATATGGGAGTTTGTTCATTCATTTTCCCAAGTTTATATATATCAAAGTCAATGGATTTAACAGTTTCCCCTATCACCTACCTCTTTATGTAAGTAACAAGATGTTATTCATGGACCTTTGTAAAATATTGGTAAAAGTGCATAAGTTCCTTTGTATAAAATACAAGACAAGAGTTCATTTCCCATTGGTAACTATACATGAAATTTTTTTTGAAAAAGTGATGGTGATTGAGAGAGACATTATTATCTTCACCATGTGCTTACATGACAAATATATTTTTTTTCTGACAACAAGATTGGTGAAGGAATTTTGGGTATTGTGCATAAACATGGCCCTTTTTATTTAATATATATGATGGATTGTGAAGATGATTTTGAAATCTAATATAATCAATTAATCCTTGATCAAACTACTATGTATAATCTAGTCGATATTCCAAAGGGAGTGACTAATGATGGTAATGACCTTCAAGCACCAATGTACATGCAAAATAATATATTCTTTGATCCTCTTCCAGTCACCACTCCTAAAGTCACTTTTTTAATGCTCATTCGAAGGTGGTGATTGATAGATAATTGGCATGGTTGTCAAATAAATCAAAAGAACGTGTTATGGAAGCAACAATAGAATAGATCTCTAAAGGACATGGATCTTCTTCTAAGTCTTATAAGTAGCAAAATTTCACTCCTGAGAAATTATCCATCACTAATGCTCACACTATTGCTTCTAGAGTTGTTAGTGTTGTTGAAGCTAGTGGAGATGGGGGAGCTAAGGGAGATCCAAATAAATATAGATTACCTAAAAATACATGAGATAAGACAACCCATAGAGATCAAGATGAATATTTTGAAGATGCAATCTTCTCAACAATTTTTTTTCCAATTACTAGTTACATCTCTTCCTATGTTCCCTTCTCCTCTTCACACATCTATTTTGATTGATAATACCACACAAAAATGTATCGCATATAACCATAGTCAAGGTCATCTTCCTTCTACTTCTCAAACTCCTAAATTTTCACCATCTGCACACCAATTTCCTTTGCCATCTCCTACACCTACCTATGTTTTTCCTTAGGATCCTTCTCAACCATCTCCTTCACATGTTCAAACTCCTATGCCTCCACCTCAATAAAACTAAAATTCATCTAAGTCTTGTACTCAAGTTACCAACATGGGAAGTGGAGAATTTTTTTAATTAGTGGATCTTATATTAATAAGAATAAAATTCCCAATTTTAATGTAGTAGGTGCTTTGTTGAAAGTACCTCCACCCAAAAAGGCATGCCCTTGATAAATATGTATGGTTATCTATCTTCTACTTTGATTGCTATCTAAAGTTATAAATATGTATACATATATTACAAAGCCATGAAAACATAAAGAATAGTTGTAGAAGTAAAAATGACTGAAATTCCATGTATGACTCTCTCCTTTGAATAATTACACTCAAATATCTGGCATGGGACATTACCCCATGAAAAGGCACATTGTGGGACCCCTCAACCCCACACTACCTTTGATACTAACATGCGCCACACCTATCATCGGCACTTGGTAGTATCATGTAGTGTGATTTGCCTTTAAAATGAAGCATGAAGGTGTGTAGGACCCTTTAGAAGCCACTAGTAGATATTGCACAAGGATTGACATACATAGGGTGTCACCACATGTGATCTACACAAATATCACTATGCCATAATAAAAGTGTGGGTATTATCTATTGGAGATGAATTGATGATCTTGGAGGTACCATGAACCTCTGAAGAAGGTTCTATGATACCGAAGACCATTGAATAGTAATTATAATAACCATAAACTATGAGAATAGGCTTGGTGATATTTCTAGAAAACTTCTAAAAGATCCACTTAAATTAGTCACCTCACCTTGTATATAAATAGTACTAATTGAATTAAATATATAAAGCATGGAAACATGCCTTTTAGCTGATACCTCAACGGAATATTTTCTTGTTGTAGAAACTAACCTACTCTGATAACTTTGTACACTAGCATAGAAAAATTTGTCTATACTATGTACACCATCTATTGTAGACAAATTGATAATCTTGAAAGTACCATGAACCTCTAGTAGTGTTTATGGAGTACCAAAGTCCATTGAATATTATCCATAATAAACTAACATTGTGAAAATATGCTTAGCAATATTGATGGAACTACTTTTGAAAGATCTTCTTAGTTAAGTTGCCCCACCCTAGAAATAAATAATCCAAATTGAATTAAATCCAAAAAGTAAGAGATTAATTTTGATCAATTTCACTTGTTTTGGGAGTTGTCCCACTTTGTAGACTTTGTATGTTAGTATAGAATATTTTTGTGTATACATAATTTTTAAAAGCTGATTTGTCATTATTGATTGAGGTTGTGCATTAGTAAGAGGTGAAATATTAATGTCGAATATGCATATTTGTATGTCACAATCTCCTTAGGAGTTGGCACACCATGACTAAAGTGTGGAATCACCTCGAGAATATGATCTCTCTTATTTCCCACTGATAAAACTACATTATGTCGATTGGTAGTACACACAAATTAGAAAGTATACATGTTTAGACATGTCTAAGCAGTGCATCTAATCTAAAATCATTTGGGTCAACAAGTAATTTTGCATCAACAAAAAACATGGGTTTATAATCATGTTTATGTAGGTCTGTATTTTTGTGTGATTTGTTGACAATGTTGTACACATAGAAAAAGATCAATGATAGTCCCAAAAACATCATCAAGAGTCCAAAATTTCAAGAAAGTCATGAAGAGATAGTTTCAATCATCTCCCAAAGCTCAAGTAAACTATTTTTGGGATAGTAATGAAACTAAAACTTAATGTAGGCACTGGTTTTGAAACTACCATTCAGAATTAATTAGCAACTACATAACTACTAGTTTACATTAACCAGAAATTACGTAATCATTACTCTATATTAACTAGAGGTTACACCCATAATGAGAGAAAAATATAATTAAATACCCATAGCTTCACTTTTAGAGATATGGACCACTTTCCAAAGTAGATCAAACTCAAAGAGACTTACAATATGTCAATTTTAGGCAATAAATATTTTGATCTCTTATTTTTGTAAGAGCTAGAAGTCGGTTGGAAGGAGATTGGTAATAGAAAATGAAGAGTTTAAACTCCTTGAAAATACATAATAGAGTTCATATTCAATAGAGGGAAACATGAGTAACTATCCATAAAGTCATTTTTGGACATGTGGACCATTTTCCAAAGAAGAGGAAACATGAAGAAACTTGCAAAATTTTAGTGTCAAGTAATAAAGATTAAGAACTATTTTTTTATAAGATTCATGAAATCAATTGAAGGGAGAAAAGTTTTGTAAAAACATAGAGATTTCCAACACAAATCAAAGATAGAAAAAAATTAGCTCCAAGAGAGAGAGAGAGAGAGAGAGAGAGAGAGAGAGAGAGAGAGAGAGAGAGAGAGAGAGAGAGAGAGAGAGAGAGAGAGAGAGAGAGAGAGAGAGAGAGAGAGAGAGAGAGAGAGAGAGAGAGATTCATAACCCTATAAATGGTATGTTTAGTAGTCATAGTATTGTTCATCCATGAGATTGAGTTATAATGTTTTATTCATTCTTTGTTGAGAAATCTTGGATAAGGAATGAAATATCTATAATACTTGTAATTCATTAATAAATAAGGTTTTTATTTGAGATACATGTTTGAGTCTGTGTGTTAATTGAATCCAATTATTTCTAGGTTCAAGGGTATGGTAACCATTAATTTTAACCCCTCATTCCGATATGCATCATTTAGTATCAGAGCAAGCTTTACCTTGTTCGGTTGAGTGTTTTTGCCTCTTTTATAGCCAATTGTAGGTTTTGAAAGTTAAGAGTGTATTGTTTAGAATTGTGATAAATATTCATGACACAAATAGGAGTACCTCTTACAATAGAAAAATAAATCTTGATAGGCAATTTTGGCCAAGATATTGATAGGAATACAAGTAAAGTTAGATGCTATGGAGACTACACAAAGAAGAGGAACTACAATTACAAATGTAAGTGATGATGAAGGAGGAACTAAAGTTCATGTTAAAGAGTTGGTAGATGAACAAGAAGATAGATTTTTGAAAGGGAGAAATCCAAATTTAGACACCCTAAGCTATGGAGGAAGTATGCACCTTGAGGCTCTTATTGATTGAATCACAAAGCTAGAGAAATATTTTTAGAATGAGTAAATGGAGGAGCCCAAGAGAGTGAATTTTTTTCTAAACTAAGCTAAAGGGATATACATCCATGTGGTGGGATCATGTGAAGCTAGAAAGGGAGAGAATAATTAAAGACAAAATCAAGATTTGGGATAGAATGGTTGCAATGTTGAAAGGTAAGTCTTTACTTTCTAGTTATCAGTTAAGTTTATTCAAGAATTTTTAGAATATGAGACAAAGAAATGAATGTAAAAGACTACATAAGGAGATTTACAATTTCAACACTAGAGCTTATCATTTGGAGGATGATCAAGAGAATATCTCAAGGCATGTAAATGGTCCTCATATTTCAATACAATATAGGTTTGAAATGTTTAAGTTGAAGATAGTGGAAAAAATTCTTGAAATGTGCATTGAGGGTGGAAAAGAATTTGTCTTCAAGGAACATAACACATCAATAGGTAGAGGAAGTGGACAAGAAAATGGTGGTTTAAGTCAACATGCTCAATAAGGATAAGCCAACACTTCACAAAATCAATATCAAACAAAAAAAATATGATCTAGGGCCTAGGAGGAGACCTAATACACAACATCAATTTACAAATTAAATGGGTTACTATGAAATCCTTTATAATGAACAAGGGAAGGAGTAAAAAATATAACAAATAATAGATAATAACTATTTGTGCAAAGTTTTATTATATAAAGTTTTGTGCAAGATTTAAGAGGTCAGATGTGTGAAGTCTATGTACTCAAATCTATCTGTATATGAAGTCTACATTAGAATACAAATGTAATAGATAATGTGTCAGTTGGTCCATTATAATAGTTGGTAACAACTACTTCATATCCAACCATTATTATAATGGATTTTGTTGATGTTACTATAGAGTTACACAATATAATACTATAGTGTAGGAGTTATGAAGTATCACATAAGATGACTTAGGACTTGAAATTGTGCTCACATGTGGGTGGGATGATGTTGAAGCTACTATAGATAAGAAAATTCTATGGAGCAACACCAAGATGCCATGAATCAATATGATGGCTCAGATCCTCTTGGATCAGTCACCCTTCCTTAAATACCAATGGTCCCAAATGCATAAAATTGTAGTAAAAGATGTGGAAAGAGGTTTGAAACCTACACTTTTATAAACCACTTTCCCTGGGAAGGTAATTGACCTGAATTAGCAATTTGAAAGAGAGGGATTTCTTTTTGATGTATCAATTTGACCCTAGCATCAATTACTTGATCTAATTTTATTGGTGCATTACAATCAAGAATAATCTCTACTTGTTGGAGAGTATTTGTAACATTTATAGTGTCCAACAAGGTAGAAATTAATGGTGCAAGAGTTCTACATTAAATTATAGATGAAACCCAAGATAATAAATAAGATTAAGATTTAAAACATCATCTCATAATTTCTCAATAGTGGTGTAAGCCTTGTTTGTAAGTAGACATATTATGGTAAGGTCGAATCAGTCTTTTCTTCCATATGTAAAGCCATACTTGATCACTAACCTAGAAGGTATGTTGTGTTTGATGTTAACCATGGTGTTTCTTGTTATTAGAATTTACTTGTTGAATAATGGTTTGTAATTGTTGTATGTGTTCAATAAACTGAATAAATTTATCAACTTCATTTTGGGTTAAAGGAGTTGTTGTTGATGGAAATATAAAATAAGATACATTCATAGGTTCCAAAGGTTGGAAACCCAAACATTGCTTAAAAGGAATGTGTGTGGTGAGATTTTTGTAGAGATTTGTTGTAGTTATGTTGAATGAACTTTAGAACCAAATTTCCATAAGTAACTTCTAATAGATATGCAAAAATTTTGAGTTAGATGAATAAATTTTTGACCAAGTGTTTACTTCATGTCCAAATGCATCAAACATGGTTATGAGGGCTTCTACAAGATCTTGGATCAAATTATTTTCTAATAGATTGTCACTTCCTTTCTTATGCTTGATGTTTAGATGGAACTACTAAAGATAAGAAGACCATTTACATGTCGCTCTTGTTATGACTCATTATAGTTTACAATAACTGAAGAGGCTTGTGATTTTTGTGTATTGCAATCTCCTTTCCAAATATGTATTGACTCTAATGATTACATCCCTAGACAATGGCATATAGCTCATCTTCATGTGGGATAATTCCTTACTAGCATAGTGAATGTTTCTTTGTATTAAGAAACTAGGTGACCAAGTTAAGTGAGGACTAAACCAAAGTGCATAATCACATGCATCAACCTCTATCTTAAATGGTGGTTGATGATCAAGTAATGTGAGTAATTGGTGTGAAACGAAGTTTCAATTTTAGTTCTTTAGGTGGTTTATGTTGTGCAATTGACCAAATGAAACTTGCTTTGGTGTCACCTCTAATAATTTGGTACAGATGCCAAGTCGCATGAGATAAACTAAGTACAAATTATGTGGAGAAATGTGTTAATCCCAAGAATATATGAATCTTTATGAGATTATTTGGTGTAGGCCATACTTGGACTCCTTGAATCCTGACTAGGTCTACATGAACTCCTTGTGCATCAATAATTTATCCAAAATAATGTATCCCCCACATGGAAAATGAACAATTCTGCATGTAATTTACAAAAAATGAAGTTGTGAAGGGCCTAAGGATTGCCATTCATCATCTGTATGAATGTTTCACATTCATTATTTAAGCTGAAGGGCATAACCAAGCACTCAAAAACTTTCCTTTACATTGAAGGTTGTTTTCCAAATGTCTATAGGTTCAACAGGAATCTAATAATGCCCAAACTTGAGGACAATTTTGGGGAATAATTTAGCACTAAAGAGTTGGTCTAGTAGGTCCTCAATCTTTGGAAGAGGATATTAGTTCTTCACTATGCTGTTGTTTAAATCTTTATAATTGATGCACAACGTCCATGTGCCATCCTTCTTTGGATCAAGCTCAATTGCCTAATCTCTCCTTTATCCACGAGTTCATGGATCTATCACTTGATCTCTTCATTCTTCATAAATGATTTGAAATATAAAGAGGCATTAGGTAGAGGTAGTCCTAACATCAAAACACTAATATGTTTTATCACACAATGCATAGGCACTTCTTCAAGTGACTAAAATATATCCTTGTATTCTTCTAACATATTGTTTTATTGTTTCATATTTGTTGTTGCTAAAGGCCACTAGGACATTCCAGAATTTAGGTCTCACCATTAGTGAAAGCTTAAGAACTATTCCTAGTATTTAGTATCTCATATCACTAAAATCTATGACAACATTCCTAGTATTTGCTTCATAGAATGCATGTCAATGGTAAAGATATGGTCACCCAAGTAAAACATCACATACCTCTAATAGCATGATGTCATAAATGACTGCATCAAGAAAATTCTTTATTTTATATAGTAAAAGATGGTAATTGTAAATCCTGCATTAAATCATCTAATGGAGTATGGTTGAGGATAAGGTGTTAGTGGCAAGTTTAATTTTTGAACGACTTCAACATAAATAAAGTTCTTATGACTTACATTGTCAATGATGAAGTGTATTGTTTGACCATTGATCCACATTTGAGGATGGAACAATCTTTTTACTTTCTTTGAATGTGTTATAGGAAGAAACCATGTTTATGGTACCTACTATAGAACTAGGTTTAAAATCCATGATTTTCTTACCTTTCTCCAGTGCATCAAGGCTTGTACCCACTACCTCAAGTTGTGAAAGTTGAGTTTTCCAAGGATGACACTCTTCATTACAGTGAGATCTATAGTTATGAACTAAAAATGACTTTCCATTATCAGCCATATGATGGTATGTTCTTCTGAGGATGGTAGGAAGGGCCATTCCCTTGTTTAGGATTATTCTTGGAAGGTTTACATTATAGTTTGTCATGAGACTTGAAATATTGTTTCTTAGTCTTCAATTTAGATTTTGCTTCAAATTTGTAAACAAATTTGTATGATTCTCCAATGGAGGAGATCAAAATGAAATCCATAAATATTAGATATATGATCTTATGTTTGACCTATAATTCAAAATGATATTTTGCTCATATTCTTGAACATTCATTTTTGAACTCAAAGTTTGAAAAGTCTATATAATCTTACAAGGATTGAACACGACCTTGGAGTAATTGAGATAACTTAATGTGGTCATCATAGTTTCCAACCAGATAATATGTTTCTTTGAGTACTTCTACAAAACCATTCTCATATCTACATGTAAGTCTAAGTCAACATCTTCATGTGAATCACATGTAGTGCAGTGGTTAGCCCATCATTTCTTTATTGATAAAGACACTTTTAGAAGAGTGAATTTAATATTACTTTGGTCAAAAAAATGATTCACTGCATAGTATGAGTATATTAGATTACATAAATTATCCAGGGCATCTACATCTATTTTTCCTTTGAACAAAGGGATGTCTAGATTGACATGATTTGTGTAGGATGTGTGACCTTGAAAAGGCCATTTTGAATGAGATGTGTTGTAAGGAGTCTAAACATTTTTAAGGAATTGAGAAAGTGATCAATAATACCCATCTGATCACATACATGACATTTTAGTAACACGGATATGTCCTAAACTAATATGGTGGCTCAGATCCTCCTGGATTAGTTGCCCCTCCTTTAAGATCAATGGTCCCTATTATGTGCCATTACAGTACAAGATGTGTAAATAGGTTTCCAACCTACACTTTTGCAAACCTCTTTCCTTGGGAAGGTACTTGACTTGATTTAAAGATTTGAAAGAGAGGGATCTCTTATTGACCTTTCCGTTTGACTCTGGCAGCAATTACTTGATCCAATTTTTCTAGTGTTCTAGAATTAGGATTAATATCTAATTTTTGGAGAGTCTCTACAAAATCTAAAGTGTTCAACAAAAGTGGAAAAAATAGTGCAATAATTATGCATTTAGACTAGATGCAACCCAAGATAAGAAAGAAGACTAAGCTCAAAAGTATCATCTCTTACTTGCTTGATAATGATGTAGGGTCGATACCAAAGTGGAAAATTATTGTGGTCAGTTCATGTTAGTCTTTCCTTATAAAAGCAAATCCATGCTCTATCACCAAACTAGAAGAAGTGTGGTGTTTGATGTTAACCATGGCATTACTTTACTTAGTTTTTGCTTGCTACATAATGGTTTGTACTTGTTTTAGTGCGTGTTCAATGATCTAAAAAATGTTGTCAACATCCTTTTTAGTTAAAAGAGTTGTTATTGATGGTGTTATAGAATATGATACAGCAATGGGTGATAGAAGTTGAAAACCCAAGCAAACTTGAAAAGGGTTATGCATGGTCGACCTGTATAGAGATCTATTTTAGTTGTATTCAATGAAATTTGGTATTGAATTACCAAAAATAAATTTTTGATAGATATTTGCAAAGTTTGAGTCAGATTGAAATGATTTTAACCAAGTGCTAAATTATTTTCCAAATGCATGAAACATGGTGAGGAGGTCTTGAACCAGATTTCAGCTCAAAGTATTTGCTACTATATTGGCTCTTCCCTTCTTATGATTGATGTTTAGATGGAGATATTGAAGATCAGAAGGACATTTTTTATTAGATATTAATTTTTAGTGGGATTTTTACTCATATATTTTCGTCATTCATGAAAATGACCTCCATGATCATTTTCCCAAATGAAAATTTTTTTTACTCAAGTATTTCTAATAATGATCACAAGTCAAGGTAACCCACTTTAGCACACAACCACTATAAGAATTTGTTAGTAGAGTGGAGGAATGGTGAATGTAGTTCACCACGTCAGGATTCACACCCTCTAGCTTCTTTCCCCATTGTCAAAGCTTTTGGTGAGTGTAGTGCTTAATAAATCATCATTATCTCATAATTACTACCAATGGGAGAAATAACCCAATCATGTATTTTTAATGTTAGGTTGAAATATTTCATGAAAAATATTAATAAATATTAATTTTCAGTGGTATTTTTACTCATTTATATTTTATTCATTAATCTAAATGACATTTATTTATTTAGCCTTATGTATTTTGGTAATAAGCACAATGCAAGGGAACCTACTTTAGCACATAACCACTATAATAATTTGTTAGTAGGGTGGAGGAATGGTGAATTTAATTCACCATTTTTAGGTTGCTCTTATTGTAACATGATTTGAGTCTATAAAAAATTAAGTGGATTGTGATATGTGGAGATCACAATATCCTTTCCAAATATGTACTACTTCTAATGCTTACATCCCTAGACAATAACAAACTCATTGTCATATGAGATAGTTTTTTACTAGTGCAATGAGTGTTTCTTTGTGCTAAGCAACTGGGTGACCATGTTGAGTGAGGATTGTACTAAGTTCACCATTAGATGTATTAGTGTTTATCTTAAATGTTTGTTAAATATCAAGTAATATAATTATTGGCACATAATAGAGTCTACATTTCAGTTCCAATGATCTTTGTTATCTAGTTGACCAAATGAAACTTGATTTGGTGCCACCTATCATAATTTGGTTCAGATGATAAGTCACATTACAGAAACCAAGTACAAATCTCAAATATAAATTTTTTAATCCCAAGAAGTTATGAATCTCTATGAGATTTTTTGGTGTAGGCCATACCTGAATGACTTGAATCTTGACTAGGTCTACATGAACTCCTAGTGCATCTACAATGTATCCCAAATTATGTATCTCACATGTCAAAAATGAACATTTGTCCATGTAGACTACAATAAATGGATTCGTGTAGGGCTCAAGGATTTTTATTCATCATCTGTATGAATGCCACACATGCATTAGTTAATCCAAAAGGCATAATTAACCATTAAAAAAACATTCATTTGCTTTGATGGTTGTTTTCTAGATGTCCATAGGTTCAACAAGAATCTAATGATACCCAAACATAAGGTCAATTTTGGTGAAGAATTTAGCACCGTAAAGCTGGACCAATAAGTCCTTAATCCTTGCAATAGGATAGTTGTTATTTGTTGTGATCTTATTGAAATATTTGTAATAAATACACAACCTCCATGTGCCATCCTTATTTGGTACGAGCATAATTGGGTTGTCCCAAGGTGATAAGTTGGGCCTGATGTATCCTTTATCCATGAGTTCATCTCTTCATCTCCAAAAATGTCTCTTGATCTTTTCATTCTCCAAAAATGATCTACATTATAAAGAGGCATTAGGTAGAGGCAGTCATGGGATCAAATCATTAGTATGCTTTATTAGACATTACATGGAACTTATTTTCATGATTAAAAGATATGTTTGTATTTTCCCAACCTATTTTTCAATTATTTTGTCTTTGTTGTTGTTGGAGGAACTATGGTATGAATTGGTGCTACAAGGATGTTCTTACATCAAGTCTCACCATCAAGAGTACAAGTTTTTTACCAGATCTGACTAGCTTGTTGCACCACTTAATGATAATGAGTGAAATTTTAGTACCTACTTACAGATGCAATATCTCATATCAATAATATCTATGCTACATTTCTATGATTTGCTTCCTAGACTGCATATCAATGGTAAAGATATGGTCTCCCAAATAAAACATTTTCTAGGATTTGCTTCTTAGACTACATATCAGTGGTAAAGATATGGTTTCCCAAATAAAACATCACTTGCCTCTAATGGCACAACATTAAAAAGGACTGCATCTAGAAAAGGCTTGATTTTTGAAATGACTCTTAGAGCCTGCACTAAACCATCCACTCCAGTATGGTTGGGTAATACAGTAGTGGCAAGTTAAATTTTCAAATTGCTTCAAGAGAAATAAAGTTTTATTTATTTCCATTGTCAATGATGAAGGGTATAGTTAACCATTGATCCACATTTGAGAATAAAACAATCTTTCTATTTCATCTAAACCTATGTTAGAGGAAAAAGTGATGTTTGTAATACCTATCATAGCACTAGGTTTAGATCCATGATTTGCATACCTTTCTCCAATGTTGTTGTGTTTGTACCCACTACCTCAGTTTGTGTAAGTATAATTCTTCAAACATATGACTCTTAAGTGGAGTGACAACTACAATTATGAACTAAACACTGCTTTAAACTATTATGGATTGGTTATCACCTAGAATCATGTTTAAATCAAGAAGATTTCATATGTTAGCTAGTTTTAAATGGGAATTCATGACAAACTTTAGTGTAATATATGAACCTATTACGAACATTGAAAGGTGGTAGGAAAGAGTTCAAATGGACTATTGCAACAAAGCACAGCCTTTATATTTTGAAGGAGGTAATGAAACAACTGATATTATCATTTTTGGATTTCAAAAAAGTATTTTGGATTGATTGTGATGCTATTGGGACAACCATGGTAGTGGTTTTGAGTCAATAAGGTTATCCCATTGCTTACTTTAGTGAGAAGTGGAATGAATAAAATAAGAATTTTTTTGTTTATGATCAAGAATTCTATACCATTGTGCAGGCTCTCAAGAAGTGGAGGTATTACTTATTTCCTAATGAGTTCTTGTTGTACATGAATCATCAAACATTGAAATTTTAAATTAAAAAAATAAGTTGAATTAAATAGATATGAAATGGTTGAGTTCATTCAAAATTACTCATTTTTTTAAACATAGAAGTGGTAGATAACAAACAAATGCATATTTTTTGATTACAAGATATATTGTGATGAAAGACATAGTGTATAAGTAGTTGGTTTTGAATCAATGAAGGAATTGTATGAAGAAGATTTCAATTTTTAAGATGCATGGGATGTGTGCATGAATTTTAATTCAACCAGTATTGGATAGAACTCCATGGCTAGAATATTTATCACAAGATGGATTTTTGTTCAAGGGACAACAATAGTGGAGGACTAGCCAATCACTTTAGTGTTGATAAAACATTGACATGACTATGTAAGAGTTAAAAATATTGTTGGGCATTCTTGAAAAATGTTTTAGAGGAATCTGGGAACATGATTGTCTTTTAGTTCAACTTGTTATCCTCTAACAGATGGTAAAATTTAATTGGTGAATAGAAGCCTCGTTGATTTTTTAAGATGCTTAGTAGGAGACAAGTCTAAACAATGGGATATGACTTTGGCACAAGTTGATTTTTCTTAAAGCAACTCAATCAATAGAAACATACCAACAAGTCATTTTTGGATTCTGTGGGGTTGAAGCCCTAGAGGAATCTGTGAGTTAAGATATGTAGATGGTATGAGTGGAAAAAGTGTTAAAGTCGATAATTATGTAGCATACATGCACAAGGAACATATAGAATTGAAGAAGAGGTTGGAGAAGATCATCATGGGTTACAAACAATGTGCTCATTAGAAGAGAAGAAAGCAAGACCTCCAAGTAGATGACTTGGTTTTGGTACATTTGCATAAAGACCCTAAAGGAACATATAAGAATCGTAAAAAAATTGGGCCTTATAGAATATTGATGAAATTTGTAGAAAATTCTGAGATAAAGATACTAGAAGGGATGTATATCATATATGTATTCAATGTGGTGGATTTATTCCCTTACTGTGAAGGACAAACAAGTGACAATGGAACATGTTCAGATTATTCAATTGCAAATTAGAGCGAAGAGTTTCCTAAGGAGGGAAGGGAAAATATTGATGAGGTATTGGATACACAAGTTAGGAAGACAATAAGATGGAGTGAGTTTAGATAATACTTGGTCAAGTTAAAAATTAAAATAGCCAAAGAGGCAACTTGGATGAACGCAATCGAGGATACCAATTATGGAACAATAATAGACGAGATCACAAAAGGTTCATAAGCAGGAGTTCATGAACAAATTCTTTTACCTAAAGTGTATGATGAAGGAGCATCCCATTCAATAAGCAATCTTACATCAACCAAAAACATGAGTTGGGTTGTAGGTACATTTGTGTATTTGTGGGTATGTATGTGCAACTTGCCAACCATGTCAACAACTTCAAACATGTAGAAGATCAACAATAGTCTTGAGAACATCCTCAAGACTCTATCATGTTAAGAAATTTGAGAAAATGGTTTTAGTTGTATCCCAAAATTCAAGTGACCCCTTTATGGAACAATGACAAAATTGATACTTAATGCAGGTGGTGAATTTTAAACCACTAATCTTTATTAACTAGATTGCAGTAGGTGGTACTTCACCCATGATGAAATAAAAATACAAATAACTACCTAGAACTTCTTTTTTGGACATGTGGACCATTTTCAAAAAGAGAGGGAACTCAAAGAGACTTACAAGATGTCAGTGTCAAGAAAGAAAGATTTAGTTCCATTTTTTTGCAAGAGTTGGAAGTTAGTTATAGGGAGATTAATTTGGGAAAAGGGGAGAGCTCCAACTCTAGGCAGAGATAGAATAGAGTTTAGCTCAAAGTGAGAGAGAAGCAGAGAATGAAAGGTTTGTAAATGTGATGTATGTTTAGTAGCCATGGTGTAGCCAATCCATGAGACTGAGTTGTAATGGATTCATCAAAGTTTTATAGGATAACTTGGATGGGTAATGAAATCTTTCTAATACTTTTTATACATCAATAAATAAGATTGTTATTTGAGGTATAGGTTTATGTCCCTATGTACATTGAGTCAAATTGTGTATGGGTTGGGGAGTAAGGTATCCATTTATTTTCCCCCCTCATTCCTATTTACATCAACATTACAAACATTAATTGGTGTTGCATCACAAACTAACTCTTCACTCAAGGGATAGATAGCATTAGATAAGTAACATTGGAGTAAATTTATTGCTGTAAGAACTAAACAATCCCAATTTTTAAGTGTAATAAAATTAATTAGATAATAAAATTCAAAACAATGGATGGAATATAAAAATCAAGAGAAAAGAAGCAATAATAAGAGCAGAATAGAGCATATCCACACCAAATATTGATAATAGAGTAGAGTATTTAAAATATATGACTGATCCACTTTGAGGGGGATGTATCCACAACCTTATAATAAGAACATAAGGTGTAATATATTTATATAATACCAACCACTACCTCCTTTATTATGGCTATGGATACTCCATAGGTCAACACTACTACCAACATGAAGATATAGAAATTATCATGTGACTAATTAAAATGTTATGGTAGTCACAAGTCCACCACATATATCCCAATATAGACTAGAGATTAAGGGTTTAGCATGCCCCTCATCTTAAAGTGAACATTGTCTAAGGATAATATTTGACTATTGTTGGATGCTTTTGCAAGAAGCCTCATCCTTCCATGTTGCACCCTCACTATCTAGAATCTTTCACTTGATTAGTTACTCTATATTCACCCTCGTCTAAAACATATTTGTGCATGTCTATAGGATTTTCTTAAGTTCCAAAATGATTATTCCCTCCTCATCAATATTTTGTAACTCTATCTAGTATAAAACGTTTTATCCAATGATATTCTTCAAGTTAAATACATGAAATACTAGATGTACTTCCACTGAATGGGGTAACTCTAGTCTCTATGCTACACTGTCTATCTTCTGCAAACCCTAATAAGGCCCACAATACTTATGTTAAACATTATTATCTTTTTTCTATTATTTTAAGGAAATTTGACTATATGGTTGTAATCACACAAAAAACTAATCACCTACTTCAAAATGTTTTTTCATCTAGTGTTGGTCAATTTGCTACATCATTCAGTTATGTACCATTGCCAAATTATCTCTAAGACTAGAGAGTGCCTCCTTTTGGTGCTCAATGTGGTCTTAAACTACTTGAAATTTTGGTTAAATCCTCATAGCAAAAGTGATGGATGGTGGATGGTACCCATACAATTCTAAAAATGAAGACATTTTGGATGAAGTATGAAAAGCATTGTTATACCACCATTATGGTAGTGGTAACCATTGAACCTATTTTTCCTATTTATCCAAATTAAAACATCAGAAATAACCCTCTAAGAATTTGTTGACCACCTCAATTTGGACATCAGAATGGGAATGATATGATGAGATACGAGCCAACAACCAAGTACCCAAACAAGAAAGAAAAAATCAGTCCAAAAATTACTAGTAAATATAGGATCATAATCACTTACTATGATCTTTGGGGTCCCGTGTATATTTTGAAATTCATCCATAAAATTTGATGTTATCATATTTGTTACAAAAGGATGTGACAAATAAAAAAAAAGAACACATTTGGTGAGTCTATCCACAATAACTATGATGCCATTTTTTTGTTTAGACTTAGGCAACACTATGATGAAATCCATGAACACCTCTAGTTAGGAATAGATAATAGTTGGAGAAGACTCGAGGTCTTGATTGTCCCACCCTTATTTTGCTAACATGCCATTCATTTTTCCACAAGTTCTTGGACTTCCCCCTTGAGCCCTTCCCAAAATAATTCTTACTTGATTCTATGATAAGTCTTCAAGAAGCTTGAGTACCCACCAATTAGTGAAGAATGTAGCTCTACAAGAACCTTTTTCTTAAGAGTTGAGTTCTTACATAAGTATAGCCAATCCTTGTACCATGGAGTATCCCATTTACATAATTTTTTTTCTAACACACTCTGATCCTGCCAAGGTTTGTAAATGAGGATATGTGTATGTGCTCCATTCACTCATTATAATTTTGCATCCTCTGCCTAATTTTTCAATATGATATGGCACACAATAGTGATTTTATGGACATACCTTTCCTGAATAGTGCATCAACAACTACATTATTATTTCCTTTTGTATATGATCTTAAAGTCATATCCCAACATATTTGTGGCCCAAATGATTATAACTTCTTTTCTATAAGATAATTGTATTACAAATCATGTTCTTATTGCAAGGTTGTGGATACATACCCCTTGAAGTGGATCAGTCATATATTTTGAATACACTGATCTAATATCAATATTTGGTGTGGATATGCTTCACCATTCTTTGGTTGAATCTTCAACTACTAGAGATGAATATCATGATTTATCTTCACCTAAAAGTGTCTTCCCACCAAATAAGGACTCCATTGTTTGACTAAATGAAGGATACCCATCATTTCCTTCCCATTTATGGGTTTCAACAAATTCTTACTCTTGAGTTAATGACCCTCAAAATGAATAAGTTGTCCACCTTGCATGAATGGTGCCCATACCCCAAGCATCACACTTGACAATGAAAGTTTGAAAAAATTTGGGATAGCTATAACTAGATTGGTGCACATGGCCTCCTCCAAATTTTCAACTACCTTAGTGGATGCTTCATTCCAATGGAAGGAATCCTCCTTTAATAAATCTTCAAGTGGTGTCACTATGTTGATGTAATTTTTTATAAATCAACAATAGTAACCTATTAGCCCTTTGAAGCCTCGTAATTTCTTGAGGGTTTTAAGTACTTTCCATTCAACATAGCCTTGATTTTGTGAGGGTCCACCTTTATGCCTTCAAGGGAATTAATGTAACCCAAATTACTCCACCTCCATGACTCCAGTATGGATTTAATCTTGTGAGGGTCCACCTTTATGCCTTCATGGGACACAATGTGACCCAAAATACTCCACCTCCTTGACTCCAAAAACACACTTGGAAATCTTGGCATATAATTGATGTTGTGCTAGAATATCCAAAACATGATTCACATGTTTAAAATGTTATACCCATGCTCTATTGTATATTAAAATGTCATCAACAAAAACCAAGACAAATTTCTACAAAAATGGCTGAAAATACCTCATTAAACTCTGAAATGTGGATTGTGTATTTTTTAGGCCAAAGGGCATCACCATAAAATCATATTAGCCCTCATAGGTTATAAAAGTTATATAATGTATATAATCATCTTTGATTATGATCTGATGATAACCTAAGTGAAGATCAAGTTTCATAAAGTATACAACATGTACCTCATTTATCAAATCATCAACTACAGGAATTGGAAACTTATCTTTGATGACATACTTGTTGAGTTCCCTATGGCTTGGACACATTATAGTTTTCATCTTTCTTACATACCATCACCACTAGAGAAGAAAAATCACTTTGTTTATGCCATATAATTCTTGCCTCAGGCATTTCTTGTAACATCTTGTCAATCTTACTCTTTTGTATATATGGGTCCTATAAGGTCAAATGTTGGGTGGTTGGATCCCTAGGACCAACTAAATAGTAGTCATTTTGATATATTTCAAAAAATAATTGAGTGCCTCTATAATTTTTTATAAACCTAACAGTGTAGGCACCTTTGCTAGTAGTGCTTATAATGAAAATAAATTTCACCATAAATCCCTCTACTCCATTTTTAAGAATAATATTCATCTGATGAGAGATAAACAACTATTGAGACTTTGCACATAGCCTATTTAGTTCAAATGTGTTTCCTCCTAAATGAAAATGTATAAATGCTTCCTAGGAATTAAACTCAATCATTCTCAGAGTAGTTGGCCATTTGACTCCCAACCCAATGTTTGTGCCACCCATGGGAATGGAAAACAAAGGGAAATTTAGAAATTAGTCTCCCATGGTAAGTTTAATATTGTGGCATTTCCTTGTACAATTGACTATACCATCACCATGAGCAATCATGACATGAAATTTTAAAGTTGGATAAACAAAACAGTTCAAGCTCACAGCAAACTAGTTGTTGATGAAATTTAGGGTACTTATTAAATCAATCAATATTGTCTCCTTTTTTTTAGGAAACCACTAACTTGAGGATTTGTGGGGTGTTAATGCCTAAAAGTACATGGTGAGAAATGGCTGGTTAGGTATCTATTGTCTCCTCATTTTTCTTATCAACACCCTCTAATTCTACTTCTTCATCCTCTTCTTTTTCATTAACACCTTCAATGTAGAACAACTTCTTAGGGAGATCCTTCAAGTCTAAAATTCTTAGGTAGAATTATCGGTGTAGGGGTTACTACATTGCCAAGGCTCATCATGAATCAGAAAGAAGAATATCTTGATTAAAGCCTTCTTGTATGTTGATGGTTTAAATTCTCATCCTTGAAATACAAAACTAAGGCTAATTTGTGTGTTTTTCTAGATTATTTTTTTAATAATTGGTAAATATATTAATAAAAAAAGGGATAGAGAAATATCTCCTCTCAAAAAATACAACAAAAAGGATTAAAAAACTAGAAAAGAAGGCTGGAAGAAGTTGGGTGCGAGTCTCCAACATTAGGCAAAACATAAAAAAATAAGCAAAGCAAAACATACGACCTTGAAAGCATACATAATCCAAGAGTAACATGAATATCACTCATTGTGATCATTTACATTAACATATTGGATTCTACTATGCTTTTCATTGATAATTTCACTAGTTCTTTTATTTTTTTAAAACTTCCCTACATTTTTATGTTCATATTGTTCATGAATTCACTACTTTACTCAGAGACTTAGATTTGGGTTTTTGTTTCCATCATTCATTTTTATCATCAATGCATAGATTGAAGCTTGTAAATTTCTCCCTAAACTATTTATATCCTCAATCACTTGTGCAAAAAATGGTTGGATAATATGCGAACTTTAATTTCCTCCTTTCATGGTAGAATTTTTAATGTTGTATGTGTTTGTCATGGTTGAAGGAGTACCTTATCTGATTATGAGATTCTTTAGATCTATTTTTTAGAGCTTGGAATTATTTTTACTTGAATAAGAGAAAATTCTTTCATTCTTATTGTTGTTAATATGTTGAATCAGAAATTTACTCTCACTAACATGAGCCAACCTCCTATCCTCTTTTGGCAATCGAGCTACATGAAAAATACCTCTATGCATATTTGTTTGTGATAATTCTAATATTCTTCCTTGGATTAAACCATCCTCCTACAACCTCTATAGAAACCATATATCCTTTTGAATAGGAAGCATGCCTACTTTAGCTATGCTTTCATGGACTACCCTCATTCCTTACACCATGGCAGGATAGAGAATGGTTATAGAATTGATAATTCAACCCATTATTAGCGAGAATTTCATCATTAGTGTCAAAAATAATAGACAATGGAGCCAAAAACAATTTTCTTTAAGTGATGGATGTATTGCTTGACTAATACAACTCTACAAGGTGGCAATTATAAATACATTGTTGATAAAGTAGTTTATTGTCTATCATGTTAGCTGCAATTTGTTGAAGCCTATATATAGGACTAAATATCAAGGGCTGCATGGTTTATTTAATGGCTCCCAAAAACTACCAAAATCATATAGTTTTTTATACACCTCAGGATCCTTAGTCTCACTGTCCAAAGTAGGATGGATCCTAGGGTAGTTGTGCAAGGGCATGTAAGTTGTTAGAAATATGCATTCTTCCAACCCAACAAGAGCTACATAATTATTTTTGTTATCACTCATGCTAAATAAAAATTGATTGTCTTTAGACTCTAAAGAGTCAGTGATCACAATAATAGACTATGGATAGTGGATTAATAATGGAGCTAAAAGAGCCAAACCAAACCACAGTAGAACCAGAAATGCATGGTATAAATAAAACAATGGTAGAAAGAAAGTGAAAAGGAGGAGGGATATGGAAATCAAGCAAGGAGAGCACTAAATAGGGATCGAAGAGAGAAGAAAGGAGGATCAACAAAAGAGAGAAATCAGAGATAAAACATTTCACCATAAATAAATATAAAAAAACCAAAGAGTGGGGAAGAAAAAAATCATAAAAATTAATAAATAAGGCCACCAAGGGAAAAATTAAAAAAAAAAATGTCTAAAAGAAGTAAAAAACAAGGAGAAAGGCCATAAGAGGTGGAAATAAATAAAAAAACAAAGTGGGGAGCCAAGAAAATGAAAGGTCCACCTAAGAGAGAAAGAGATTTAAAATGAAAGGCTTAAAGCAAGACAAAGGAAATAATACAACAAAGGAGCCCATTAAAGGAAAAAATACAAAGGGGAACAAAAATAAAATTAGAGGAGAGGAAAAAGACCAAAAAATAAAATAAAAGAACATTAGTAGGGAAAAAATCCTAACACTCGAAAAAGCATCCATTCTATTATAGAGAGCAAGGATGTGATGTTGGAATCAAACAAACAATTACAAAAACAATCACTATCAATATCAATTTAGATTATTTTTGTGTTATATGCTAAATTACAAATATAACCAATAATGCATAGCTAAAAAAAATCAAATAAAACAATAGTAAGAGAAAAGGGTGAGGGAGGAGGACATGGAAAGAAGGAAAGAAGACCATTAAATAGGACTTGAGGAGATAAGTAAGGAGGATAAACAAATGAGACAATACAAAAAGCTTTGTTACAAATCAAGAGAAAAAAATCATAAAATGAGGGAAAAAAGAAAGCATAGAAGATAATATATAGGGCCACAGAGCTAAAGCCCAAAAAAAACCAAAAAGGCTAAAAGGCATACAAAAAAAGGAGAATGGCCACACAAGAAGAGATAGGGCAAGAAAAAAGGGGGAAGCTAAGAAAAAAATCCATCAAAGAGAGATTTAAAGCAAAAGCTATAAAGCAAGAGAAAAGGGAAAAAACAACAAAGGACCTACCAGAAGGAAAAAAGACAAAGGGGAACAAAAAGAAAAGCAGAGGAAAGAAAAATGTGCAAAAGACAAAATTTAACCCCGACGATAGGGTAAAATAAAAAAACCCATCCAAAACATCCACTCTACCATAGTAAGCAAAGACAAGATGTTGGAATCATATGAATAAATATGAAAATAAGCTCTATCAATAGCACTCAAGACTATTTTTGTGCTATAAACTAGACTAGCAATAGAACCAACAATGCATGGTGGAAAGAGAACAACAATAGGAAAAAGGTCTGGAGTAGGAAATACATGTGAAGGAGGCAAAGAGAGTTTTAAATAGGGTTAAATGACAGAAGCAAGGAGGATCAATGAAAGACACAAAGTAGAGATAAAATGCCACCATAAAAAAGAGAAAAACCTAGAGAGTGAGGAAGAAAGAAAGTAGAGAAAATAATAAATAAGGCCGTAGAAGGTAAAAGCCAAAAAAACCAAACACGCTAAAAGACATAAAAAAAAAGGGGCCACAAGAGGGGGAAATAGAAAAAAAAAAGTCCACCAAAAAGGAAGCTTTAAAGTAAGAGAAAAGGAGAAAAACAAAAGATCCTGCCAAAAGGAAAAAGGCCAAAGGGCAATAAAAGGAAAAGCAAAGGAGAGAAAAAAGTTAAAAAAATAAAATTAAAGTCCAACTATAAAGTAAAAATCCAAACACCATCCAAAGCATCCACTCTACCGTAGGGAGCAAAGATGAGATGGTGGAATCAAACAAACAATTACTTAAACAAACAATATCAATAGCACTCAAGACTATTGTGTTATAAACCATACTACCATTAGAATTTGTAACATAGTGAAAAGAGAAAAACAATAAGAGAAAATGGTGAATGAAGGAGAAGGGGGAAAGGAGGCAAGGCTATCATTAAATAGGGCTCAAGTACAGAATCAAAGAGGATCAATGAAAGAGACAAAGCAGAAATAAAAACCTATGCCATAAAGAAAGAGAAAAAACCCAAAGAGTGAGCAAGAAAAAAAGCATAAAAAAATTAAGGCAACAGAGGACAAAAAGGGTTAATAGAAATAAAATAAAATAAAAAATAGGGACCTAGGAAAATAGAAAGTCCACCAAAGCTTTAAAGCAAGAGAAAAGGAAAAAACAACAAAGGACTCCATCAAAAGGTAAAAAGACAAAGGGAAACAAAAAGAATTATAGAGAAAAGAAAAATCCCAATAAACAAAAGACAAGCCAAACAATAAGAAAAAAATCCAAACACCATCCAAATCATCTACTTTATCGTAGAGAGAAAAGATGGGATGTTGGAATGAAATGAACTATCATATAAAAAAGCACTGTGGATAGCAGTAAATATTATTTTTTTGTTATAAAATAAACCGTGAATAGACCCAGAAACATATTGTGCAAATATAACAACAATAGTAAAAGGGGGCAAAAGAGGGATGTGGAAAGGAGGCAAGAAAACATTGAATAGTGTTTGAGGAGAAAAGCAAGGAGGATCAATAAAAGAGACAAAGCAAAGATAAAAACACTTTGCCATTAAAAAAAAAAGAAAAAAGGTGAAGAAAAAATACATAGGAAATAATAAATACGACCATAGAAGACAAAAAACCAAAAAAAGGGGCTAAAAGAAATAAATAAAAAATAGAAAGGCCATAAAAGGGGGAAATGGGAAATAACAAAACAAAACAGAGAGCCAAGAAAATAAAAATTCCACTGAAAAGAGAGCTTTAAAATGAAAGCTTTAACGTAAGAGAAAAGGGAAAAAGAACAAAGGACCCCACTAGAAGGAAAAAAGACAAAGGAGAACAAAGGGAAAAGCAAAGGAGGGAAAAAACACAAAAAATAAATGAAATGCCCAACAATAGGGAAAAAATCTAAACACACTATCCAAAGCCTCCACTCAACCATAGGAAACAAAGACAGGATGTTGGAATCAAATGAACAATTACATAAACAAACATCAGCAATAACACTCACAACTATTTTCATATTATAAACCAAACCACCATAGAACTAGCAATGCATGGTACAAAGAGAACCATAGTAGGATAAAATGTCAAAGGAGGAGAGATGTGGAAAGGAGGCAAGGAGAGCATTAAATAGGGCTTGAAGAGAGATACAAGTAGGATCAATGAAAGAGACAAAGCAGAGATAAAACATTGCCATAAGGAAACGGAAAAAATAGAGTAAGGAACAGAGTATTTTTTTACAAATAGAAAAAAAATATACATTGTAGAATGGTAGGCAATTCTCAAACCATTATCAAACATAATACAAGTGAATAATTGTCAATTTCCAATAGAGATCATATGACTTTCATTAATGTTTGACATATAAGATAATACCTAGGGCTATATATATATATATATATATATATATATATATATATATATATATATATATATATATATATATATATATATATATATAGAGAGAGAGAGAGAGAGAGAGAGAGAATTATTATCATTAGTAGGTTTATATTTCAAAATTTTACTGATCATATTAGGATCGTATAATTATCAACTATAAATATTTATTGTTTGACCCATCAAGACCCGCAACACTACATTTTCTCAAATTTCATGAGTTGATAATATCATCTTCCTATAAATATGTATTACATTTATCATTCCTCATTAGGAGCAACAATGTAACTAGAAAGATAGAGCAAACACCACAGATAATCAAACAAGTAAATCATAGGTATTTATATACAATACTTAGGTAAATTAAAATATGTTTGACTTTTTGCAAGTCAAGGCTCAAATGCTAGCCCATGCTTATTGAACAGACAAGTTTTAAATCAGTTGTGGATAAATTCTCTAGTACGGTATGCACACTAGAAGCAGAATGTAGGCAATCCCTGTGACCCTGGAATTACACCTAATTATAGGATGAATCATGCCATCCCTATACACAATAAAAGCTTAATAGTCTCACCTCTGCACACCCAAAATTAGGGTTTCCCCTACCCAATTGGATTATGTGTCATATACTGTTATGAGTGGACTTCAACGGTATGATGTTGAGCAAAAACAATCTCATAATTGGTGACAAGAGTCCTAAGCACTAGAAAAAATACCTTTACTGAGTATAGCAAATGTAGTTGGGTGTCATAAGCAAACTCGAAATCTAAACAACTCGGTCTAAGTATATTGTATCTATCTATTTGTACTCATCAATCATGCATAACCATATTAGAAAATTGAATTATATTTCCAAGCTATGTTTTATAAAATTGGTGGACTAAATGATCAAGGTTTTGATCTTTTCATAGAATAGGAATGTGACTAGTAGCTAGGAAGCACACTGCACAACCCAGTAAGAGCCCTGTAGTGGAAAAGTACAAACCGAATGACAAATATGATTTATAACTTGAGCATTATAGTGTAAATCTTCTACATGGTTGACATTGATCCTTGTATCCATTTCTATTTGACAATAAATGGAAGGTTTGGGATTTTACAACATCTCCTACAAATTCTAAGAAATGATGAGTCGTAAATGAGGGTGGATGCCACCCCTACCAAGAAGAATTATTCCCCATAGAAAAATTTTCATCCATCTAAAAATGTGAGGGGGGAGAAAAGTTAAATTAGCACCCTCCCAAAATAATTTAACTCTAAGTAGCAAGTCGGTGCATAAATCTGCCCACCAGTAGAAGGGTTCTCTCCCAAATGATTTTTGTGTATACATTGTAACTTGTAACATTTGCAAAATGTACTTGTTCTAAGTTTGACCACTAAATATAAAAGATATTTGGCATTGAATTGTTAGTATGTTTTGTGGTTATTTAACTTATTTTGTTTACTCTATGCATATTATGTGGTTACTTTTGCTTATTTGGCTATAATTTGATTATTTTAATATTTTATATATACTTTTGTATGGTCGTACCCAAAAATGTACCTAGGCCAACAAGAATTTCCACACTAGTATATTTGAACCCCATCCCATACCGGTACCAGGGTTGGCTACTTAGAGATTAGTCAACAATGTACTACAAACAATTATTCCCCAGAAGTTTTGAATCTCTAAATTTCTCCCATTCAATTCAGTTCTTCGTGGTTAAGAGGTATAAGTGTCGTTACAAGTATACCATCCAAGAGAGTCATCTAGTCCAGACATCAGCTACACCTATTAATTGAACATGAGATGTCCATTCAATCGCTAGTATAAACTTTTGCATATTCATTATCTTTATAGTGCAATTTATGTTTATTTGTATGTTTCTAAATGTGTGTGCCCCTCTCTCTTACAAACATGCTCCTGCACAAGAGGTTCACACAGTCCATCCAAAAAACGTCAATCATGGGTTTTTCCCGTGGACACCTAATTATACTTTTATGAAACTCACTAGGAGTGAGGATAGATGTCTAACTATCTCAATGATAGAATAGCTATAAAAACAAAAAACAATCACTAAGTACACAAAAGCATTGTAAATAATAAAACAGCAAATAAAGATCACATTACCATAAAAAATCCTAATGTTAAATTATACATTCTAAAGCAGCATTACTTTTAAGCTTTAACCAATACTCTACAGTTAAAAAGTAATGTATCTCAATGCTTATTCCGTAACTGCTGTAAATGTGGGAAAAGTCCATTGATGTAACCCTCTGCAATTGCACCCAATGCCAAAACTGCCACTTCTCTTTCCTTCCAAACTACGTCACTAGCATTTAACTTGGCCTGCATTAAAAACAAATTAGTGACATATGCCATACACACAAAGTATCATAAATCAAAATCAGATAATTTTCAAGTTCACTATTGAAAGTGGCAAATTCAAGTATCAGATGTGACTTAGCACTATAAACTAGAAAGAAAAACATCACAAACTTGCCAAAAAATCTATATGCTGGCATATTTTTATATATATTTGCCAAAATGCCACAAATCCACTGTAATCACATCTTCTATCAGTAATACTGAATACATAGGACAATGTATTGCATCTTACAGAAGCGACTATTCAAATCTGAGTTGGAAACAAGGAATCCAGTTCAGAGAATGAGATAATGCCTACTCCACGAATCATTCTTTTCTCCCGCTAGATGCATAACTATTACATATATTTATGGTATACTAATGACAACATTCATATTACTTTGTCACCTGTCAAAGATTGAGGAAGCACTGAACAGAACAAGGAATGTTTCAGCTTTAACATAATTGTAGAGTATTACAATAATGGTACTGCTCATAATGTGCAGGCAATACATTTTTGTACTTGAAAGCAAAAAGATGGATGATCACTCAACTGCCTGTAATCTCGTCTTGGAATATTATAGAGAGTCATTTATATTAAAGTCCGAGGTAGCCTGATATATTGTAGACTATATAGCAGCATCGCAGACTATAGGATACGTTTCCTCAAAGCTATTTGCAAAAGGCTTCACCAAAATATTGGTAGTAATTATTTTCTATAACATGAAACATCATATTCCTCAAGCAAATCACGTCCTTGCAATCAGTGTAATATTTCAAAGCTTGAAAGATCCAGTGTCTCACTTCATTTGCCTTCCCAGTTCATCAGTAGGAATACAACATTTGTATGAGATTGGGTGTTATCTCTGCTTAGTCAAATTTATAAGGTTTATCAGAAGAGCAAATTTCTTCAGTCTTCAATATCTGTGTTTTAATTTGGAAATGCAAAGTTACAAATAAATTTGCATTCTTCTATTTTCCAAAATTAACAACAATTTTATCAACCTTCTACATTTCCAGACGATTTTCAAATTTTATTAGTAGCAAATTCAAACTCAATTTGAACCTCCTGGTTTACCCCGGTAATTTTTTCCTGTAAAGAGAGTTCTTCTCTTTCCCTTGTGTGCCTACCAGCAAGAATTGAGAAGCCTCCCTGCTGCTATAGTCCATGAACATCTACTAAATCGCTTCTCTGCCCACAAATACTCTTTAGGTGCCCTGGCTGGCTTCTTTTGGAGGGGACGTTTGATCAGGCACTTAAAGGAGACATGACCATTATGTTCAAACAGCCTGCCCCCAAACTCCCCCCTCTACGGCCTCCCCAACCCGTGTTGGCTTTCTATGTAGATCATTTCTTGCCATATTGGCGTCTCGCAGATATCAAATTGCATTTTTGTTTTACTAGACTACTTGCAAGTCACAATGTCTCATCTTTCTACTTATTCAGATGAGACTACACTCTCACCATCTTTCAATCCTAGCAGACCACCGTATCTCCTATAGACATAGTACCTACAGGCTTTGTAATGGTGGAGACTGAAGAACACTTAATTTTTTGTGTGCAAACTATCTAATAATTGATCCAAATAAGGTAATATTGACACGGAGAGATCCTCAGGAAACCTGTCTGTCTTCTTCATTGCACCAAACAAAGATGCTTTGGATCGTTTTCCTTGAGGTCAAGGCCTATAGGCAATGAACCCTATATGGACCTTCTGGACACACCAACCTTATCGCCCTGTATTTTCGACACATCTCAGTTATTAAAGGCACTAAACATCCTAATCCAATGGCATTGACACACATAGAATGCCAGACAAATAATAAATTCAGCCCACACTAATACAAGAGCAGACTGCATTGTCAGATTTAGCCATCGACGCATAATATCAGCCATCCCTAGCCATGCTCAGTCCAATTCGCATGCCCAAGTCCAAGGAGGATAGCTCCATTGGCTAACTGCAGATGACATTATATCCAAAGCCAATATCTAGATTACACTATAGACTACATTGGTAGTCAATAGGTGACACCACATTTTGAGATTCTTTTGAAACAAACACAAAAATTAACACAATTCAGATTTGAAAGTATGTGGTTGGCACATCCAGACTTATATGAAAAGGTTCAATAATGGTGGAAAGAGCACATCAAAAGCCATTACATGTACTGATTTGTCTCCAACATTTCTATTCTGAAATCCAAAATGAGGGATTGGGATAAAAATGTTTTTGAAAATATATTCTGTCAAGAACAAAATGTCACCCAAATTCTAGTTCATTACAAAAACATATTGATATGAGATTAACATATCTAGTTCAAAGCTGTTAAACTATTACATGAACTTAATATCAAGAAGATTACCTTGCAGTAATGTCAATAGTGGTTGTTGACATGTTGGAGTTAGCATCAGTGGTTCAATCCCCGAGCAAGGGTAGACGAAAATGGAGATGGAACGGGACACACCTGACAACATGTTGACCTTACACAGTGCTCTGGTATTTGTATTTTTGCGTCTTTAAGAATTATTCTCCATCATTGAAGAATTCCTATCGGTCTTGGATCAAGCCCTGTGCCATAAACTTTGCCAAAGGGTGAAAATTCCCCCTTAAAAAACACCCTGATGAGAAAGAAAGAAAACATAGAAAATAATAAGTAAAGCCATATAATGTAAAACCAAAGGTTAAAAGGCATAAACAAGAAGGAGAAAGGCCACAGGAGGGGGAATAGAAAGAAACAAACAATCTGGAGATCCAAGAAAATAAAAATACCACCAAGGAGAGAAAGAGATCTAAAACTAAAGCTTTAAAGCAAGAGAAAAGAAAAAAACATCAAAGGAATCCCTCCAAAGGAAAAAAGACGAAATTGAACAAAAGGAAAAGTGGAAGAGAGAAAAAAATATTGAAAAGCTAAAGAAAAACCCTAACAATGGGGAAAAAATCCAAACGCCATCCAAAGCTTCCACTCTACTATAAGGAGTGAAGACAAAATGTTGGAATCAAAGGAACAATTACATAAACAAGCACTATCAATAGCACTCAAGACTACATTTGTGTTATAAACTATCATTGTTTATAATAATATTAAGGTCTTTCCACTTATGTAAGTCAAACCCTGTCCACTTCATTTTCTTGTTGAGGTGAGCCCCACCCATATTCGCTAATTGATCTACTGCTACATTACTTTATTTGTAGCAATTATTGAAAGACATTTTAGTGAATTTGGGATTTTCTTCTGTATCCTTTTCTAGGTAAATTCAAAAGATTCCATTTGTGGCATCCCCAATTTTTCATCACATTTATCAAAAATTGAGTCACTCCTGACCTCTAGATTTTCAATCTAAATCCATAGAGTAAGTATATTCCATACCACCAAGACCTCACCCTCAGCAACATTATTTTTCTAGAAGCCCACAAAAAAGCTTTCAAAATCTGCAACTTCTCCCTGCCAATCCCAAGTTCTCTTTAGAGGCTCAATCAAAATTGACATTATACCAACCCTCTTTGGGTGGTTTCCACATTGACCTGGCTCTATTGTGTTTATACTTGGCTTGGGTAAAGATAATCCTACATCTGATATCACCCCAATGCCATAATGTTTGGTGGTCTCTAAAGGATAATTCCTTAGATTTGAAAATACTCATATTTAAAAGTTTTTCATTAACTTGTCACTTAGAAAGTTAAGAGCCTCCCCAAAAGATCTTGAGATATTATGGAATATTCTTTTATTTCTTTTCATATAAAATGTCCAACTAGCGACAACCGGAACCATGTTCTATAGAGTACCCATTGCTTCTGAGTTTAACCCAATATCCCAACATTCTATTGAGTTCTGATAGTCTTTCTCAAAAACGTGGTCCATCTGAAACTGTTTGAGCAATCCTTTCCATAAGTTTTGGGAAAACTAGTAGTTGACAAGTAGTTTATTAACATATCCTCTTATTCTTTGCACAATACACATTTCAAGGGGCCCTAGAAGTCTCTTTTTTAAAACTAGTCCTTTGTTATAATTTTTCCTTGCACTGTAATCCACATCAAAAAAAAATATTTTTGGGCAAGCCTTAAGACCCCAATGTCTCTACCAAATGTCTAATCTTTAAGAAAGCTAATTAATTATAGCCAAAAAAAAGTGCCCCTCTTTGGCCACAAATTTTCCTTTTCCTTTTAAATTCCAATAACATGTGAGATTCTATAATTTTTCAATGATTTTTCAAGTTCAAATATTCCTTGGTTATGTGGCATCTATAACAGACTTAGATACTTCCAGTTCCTTCTCCTAACCCATCCTTCTTGAGAGTCTCCTAGTAGTTTTCCATTTTGTCACCCCATTTTCTTTTGGATTCTAGTTGAAGCTCCCTCAAGCCCTCTTAACTAGAAAGGGGAAATTCATGTAGACATAAATCTTCTTAGAAATAGATTCTCTTGCTAGAATAGACCTCTTAGCACCACATTTTAGGAGATATAAATATTTTTACCATATTACTAACCCTTGAGAGGGGTTTGAAATGGTAAAAAAAATGTCAGATTCATCTGAGTCTAAATACTTCCTTTTCAAAATTGTGATCCATATGCTTTTTTATTCTTTGCACATTCCCAAGGATAATTTAGCACTCAATGCCTCATTTTCCAAGGAGCCATTTATGATGCTTGTTACTCCTAGATATTTTAGCAGACTCTTTTTCCAAGCTATCAATGAAAATTTTCTCTCTTATCGTTTGCTAGAAAAAATGTATTATTTTATCTATTTCCTTTAAAATCTTGCTAGGGGATTTTAGGATCAAAAACAAATAAATTGGGACTAGAGAACTGACTAAACCATAGTTAACCTTCCTCCCATAGATAACACTCTCCCTTTCCATCCCCTTAACTTCTTATTAATTTTACCTATCAAGACTTCCTAGAGAGAAGTTTTCACCCTTCATTTGAATAGAGGTATTCCCAAGTTGGTGTCTAGGAGGGAGGCTAGGTCACACCCCACAATGTGTGAAAAATATAATTGAAGGTTCCTCAGGCTTTTAAAAAAGAAGGATCTTGATTTTCTTCAAATAATATTTTAGCTAAAGACTACTTCATACCTTTTGAGAATCTCCTTGACATTGTTGCAGTCTAATAGCATGGTGATATCTAAAAACTACATATGAGATGTAGCATACCCCAGATCACACAAGTTCAAGGTTGTAATCTTCTTCCACCCAAGCTCTTTCTTTAGGGTTCTTACCAAAGCCTCTACCAAAATGACGTACAAATGCAAGGATAGGGGATTTCCTTGCCTAAGACCCCTAGAAGATTGAAAAACACCCTACGATGTCTTAACAATTTTTTTGTACTTTATGACTACCATGACTACACTATAATCACAGGTACAACTAAAATTTCTTCAAGGCTAAATATCATAACCCAAATTATGTTTCAACAATTGATTAATTATTGAAGTTGTGAAATGTTTCTCTCTTCATGATCAAAAAGAGTCATTCCTTACATTCGTTAATTTATTCTATATAGTGTAATACATTCCATGGAACCCTATATTAGGTAAAATTTGTGTATTAAAAAATGTCAGTTCACCCAAGACCAATTGATCATGTTACAATGCTAAGTTATCAATTTTTATTAGAAATCCTTACTATTTAGATTGATAGTACCACCCATGGCTATGTGGAGACCCTAAGGCTATGTAATATGTAGCAAACTAGAGGTTGTGTTCTCTAAATGTATTATCACATCTTCTTGTAGGATATCTTAGTAATTTGGTTGTACCTTATGACTACCATGCCTACACTGTAATCACAACTGTAATTGAAATTTTTAGTAATAAATTTCTAAAGAGTTAAGACTACTATACATCTAAAACCTCATATGCATGAAATCATTATGATTGTTATAAATCTGAAATCTTACATGCATGATGTCATTATGACAGACCCTTATATAGATACAATTATCTCAAACATGATCATGAATGACTTGATACATTTTTTTATAGACTTACAGATCGATTTGCATGGATTATACCAGATCTTAAATTCTTTGAGGGATCTTTTTGCTTGGATTATACTAGATTTCATGGTTTCTTATGGCTATAATGTCATACGATCAATGAAATAGTTAGCCATATTTTAAGCAATTTAATCTATATAGTTGATTATGTGGTTTATGTTTAAATAGGATGAACAATAGATATAGTTGTATTAGAGCTTAGCATTAGTATAGTGGAATAAAACATAATGGAAAAACAAATCTACCTTATAGCAGAGTTTCACTTAGAAATGGAGAGTATGATTAGCTAGGCACTTTGTGCTGAAATGAGAATTCCATTTTTGACAACCACTTCCTTGAAAGTTGTAATCTGACATGGAATGAGATGAGTCCTTAGGACAACCAAGAGGATAATGTGTCTAGTACCATCTTATATATTTTAAACTTCAACTAGCTGCAAAATAAACTAATATTTTAAATGAGTATTTCCTCCCTTCTATTGTTGATGATCCTCAAGAGAATCAAATCACTAGAGAATCACATCACTAGTTTGTTATGTTATATATGGAGAATCATATAAATTATGTTGAAAGCATACAATTTTGCAGTTATTCCATCACATGGAAAGTTCCTAGACTGATTTTCAGCTTACTTGTGAGTTCTACCATTGATTTAACAGGATTCACTAGATGCTAAAGAACATTACCAACTTGATATGTTGTCTATGAATAAGTGTATAACTTATATTATGAGCATATAACTTTTCAATGATTCCATCACATGGAAAGGTCCTAGACTAATTTTCAGCTTGTTTGCAAGTTCTGATGTTGATTTAGTAGGGTTCACTAGATGTTAAACATTACACATTTAAATCTCTTAGTTATGGTAATAGGTAGTAAGTCATATTAACCCTATTAACCATAGTGTTGTTAGGCATTGATTGGGACTATACTAGAAGTTGTTATGCTACTTCATAAGACCCCATAGCTATCAAAGGCTTCTCTAGATGGAAATTTTGTCGCATTCTCACAAATGCTTGTTTGATCTAGAAAGTATATTCTCATTATTTATCACTTATAAATCTAACTGCGGGAATTAAGTACCATAGAAGAACCCTAAAGACATAGTCTACCATCAAACTTAGATGAAATATAAGAATATCTTAGTCATTATTATTGAGCAAACTATTTTTCCTCCTAGAAATCATGAAACTATAATAGTTGTTGTGAGAAGGATTATATTTTCAATTTACAAGGGTAAATGAGAACATTGAAGCTAAGCAAACAACAAATATTTGTAAGGAGGCCACCAATCTCCCATAAACCCAATATTAAGTGGTCACTACATGCTGCAATTGTGGTTTTCACCATTTTCATCCTTGCACCTCAAATACATCAATTTTTTAACAAAACTAAGAAATTATGTACAACCTACCTAGTTGAGAGATAATGACAAAAAAGATGCTAAAGCACATGTCTTTAAGATTTCAAATATTACTACAAACACAAATCAATTAGGAAGCTTCATTATCTAAGCATTGATTAGATAGAAAACATAATGCATTAAGTACCTACCATGTGCCATTGTGAATTCGTGTTTTACCTTTAGCGTTGCATGGATATTATAGTGTTTTATTCCTAGTTATTACTAAATATTTTAATTTTGTAACTTAAAGAGCACTGTATGACTCTATATTTACTAGTTAGAGAATCATTATAAAAAATATAAAAAAAATTGATTATTATTTTATGGTATCTAGGGAATTTTATAAATATCAAAGAATAGATGGTTGTTATGATATCATCTAAATTTCCAAGAAGTATAATTGTGTAAACCAAAAGCCTACCTACTCTTAGAAGTTGTGGTTGTGAGCATTGGCTAGGGGAGAAAAAAATAGGTCAAAATACAGTGGAAGAATTTAAATTTTAATATGTCCTTGAATCTTGCCACTTAATATTAATCAATGTTCTTGAAGACTTGCAAGGATTGAAATGTAAGAGGGAAAAACACAACAATAAAATAAGTTACTCAGGGTATAGTAAACTCAGCTGCTACAAAAATCTAAATAGAGATAAAAATATCTATGACAACTAATCGAAACAAGTACTTTGTTGTGCAATCAATTATCATTGTGCTAGTAGATGACCTAGCAAAAAGGGACTCAATTTATAAACAAGAGTCTTGCTACTTACATACCTCAAGAGGGTATTGTAGTAAGACTATTTGATTAAGTAATGAAAAAAATGGTAATTGAAAGCAAAGTAGTAGAGAAGAAGTTAAACCACCTCAACTTAGGACCTAAAAAGCTAGGTTCTACAGGTTTTGCATGCATGGGTTGAGGATGTAGAATATGAATACAACTTTATTTGTTATGGAATTCGATGCATTATGTCTATTACTATTGTAAACAGTGATGCAAGAATGCCTAAGAATATTCTTAATAACATATGAGCATAGGATGTTATTGTTATGAGGAACTCAATGAATTTTTAATGCTTACATAGTACATATCTTACATAATGTGGATGATTTAATGTAAATATCCAACTAGATGCATGATTAAAACAATTTTGTGAGTGATAATTCTATCAATTTCTCTTTATAGCAAATATGCTCTATAGAATTGTGATGAATAAAATGTAATAAGTTGATGATGTTTGACAAGTTAGACTCATGTAATGCATTGTGTGTGTATCCAATGATCCTATGTCCAAATTAATAGTTGACATATTCCATGACATGCAAATAATTGTTGGGTAATAATCTCAAACAATCATGCCAAATAAATAAAGCAAACAAGATATTAGATGAAATTTTTTGTTTGTTTTGATGCTTAATTGACATAGAATTTAGAATAAACCAGATATCTAGACAAAGTCACCATATTCATTTTTTTCATTAGTTTATAATGTTTATAATGATCTTAAACTTGAACTCATAGATCTACTAACATTACCTGCATTCTCTATGTAAGCTATTTCTCTTATAAAACATTGAATGCCATTCTCTCTTTCTAGGTTAATCTAGAATTCAAGGGATCTATGTATAAAAAGGAAATCAACCTGATATGATTAATTGGACTTGATTAAAAGGGAGTATAATTGTGTACATTAATATGATTTATTATTATTTCATTCTTAAAACTCCTTAAAATGAGGCGAAGGTTATGTTAATGGTGGCAATCAATCATTAAAATTTTTGGGGCAGATGCAAGCTACAAGGACCTTAATCCAATGATACTACTATTAAGCATACATACAAGGAATTGTATAGCCTATTTAAAGTAATAATTTGACACCACCCTTAGTATTCAAACTAATTTTAACCATGGGGTGGTAATGGAATTTATGCATAGGATAAAGGAAAGAAACCGAACAGTAGGCTTAGCTGAAGGTGTTTGACCCATGCTCTTTTAACCATTATGATAAATACATAGGAGAACTCAGTATTATCATAGATTTTAAAAGATAAAAATCCCTTCAAAAATACATTTTAATAAGGTGGTGTTGGTTAGAAATCCCACTATCTTCTTGTTAGCATAAAACATTTTGTTACCACATAAAGACAATAAGTTTCATTGATATTGACTAGGAAACTATGGTGTTGATGAGATGTAAATCACATAAGTTGGACCTTAATAGTATGAAATGATATTTCCTCGATGTGGGCTTACAACAAATAAATCATCCCTTTTAAGTTAAGTATTCACACAACTTCCTATTTAGAATAAAATTTGACCTTCAAAAACTTAATGATTTTGCATTATTAGTAGATTTATAGACCTATGAGAGGCTAGAACAATCAAATCCTAAAAATGGGACACTAAGGCCATATATTTTATGTTAAGATAATTATGCAATAACCTTGAAAAGGAGAAGATTCCTCCTTTACATATTTTTTTAGTTCTTGCGACTAATTTAACCCTAAATGTTTTTGACAGTTTTGATTCCTTAGGATAAATTTATAAGTACTTACGATAATGCTCAACAGGGAGAGGAGAATGTTCCCTCCACAATGAATCTTGTCCTCTAACTATATTTTAAAGTATCATTGTTGTAATCACATTGCATTGTCAACTGATAAAATATAGTTGTAGTGCCATGGTGGACAAGAGAACCCTATGGTATGAAGAGACCAATTGTATCTTAAGGCAAGTTAGTTATTATAATTTATTGTAGAAGTAATTTTAGACATGTGTTAGGCCCTAAAAAAGTTTAGGATTTGAGGAGAAACAAAAATTATATATATATATATGACCATAGCATGTGGAATTGTAGCTAATAATTGGTGTGTAAATGTTCAACCATTATTTGGTTTTATTAATTTCCCTACTTGAGCACTAAGATGTGCCTAATATGACAAGTAATTAATTTAGCCTATTAAAAAGTAAAATTTTAGCATAATTAGTCTAAAGGTTTAAGATCCCCTATTTGTTAAATGAGCACTGTGTTCCAAATAATATAAGGTATGTCAACTTTATACATAATTGATGACATAGTTAAATGCATAGGCATATGGAGATGCCTTTTTTGTGGCTAACCTACATGTGATATTTTTTTAAGAAAATAAAATTAATTGCTTATTTCAGATTTACATGGTTTCCTTTAGGTGATTATGGAAGGAGATTAACTAGAATTAATGTGACAAGGTTTACCTTGACAAAATTAGTAGAAATGCCTCTTACTACCAGTATAATGAGAAAAATATCATAGAGAGAATATTGTAACACCTTAATAGTAAGAAAGAAAACATTACAGACATAACTTGTTAATTTTTCTCCTTAAGTGCACCCCCATGAAAATTATACTGCACAAATGTTTTAGCACCTTCGAGGAGTAATAAGAGCAAACTATAATAAACATAGTTATGCCTTAACAAGATTATAGGATTTATAACTCGAAAGCCATAAGGGAATTTTAATGAAAATAGTAAACTCAATGCTAAGCATGTTCCTATTGTTAAGATCAATTAATGGGTGGAATGTTAGAAATAAAATAGAGTAGGAGAGGAGTAATAACGTCTATCCAAAAGGTTTGAGTGTGTGCTTATTTTTATGTGAGTAGAATATCACTATTTGTATATATTAAATTGATTGTTAGGCTAAAATCCATATATTTTCTAACTTATTTTTTCACTAAAACTTAAAATGTGGTTATTAATTTATAGAATTTCTTGTAGTGAAACTAGTAGGTTGTAAGGGTTTAAAGGGATCCTAAAATGAATTGATTTGTAGGGTGAGTGATTAATTATATCAATGGAAGAAAATGAAGTAACATTCATTTTATGCATTACATCTTAAGCAAATGAAATGGAAAATAGTAGTTACCTCCAGGGGCTTTGTTTAATGCAATGCCATTGAATTTTCTTACTCTCACAATTGTTTGCTAGAATTATTAGACTCATTTGATATACTATAATACAATGATATCATATCCCATCCCATCTCATTATAATCATGAAATAAATCCCAAAATAAAGAAAACAAAAAAAAAATGGTGTTATATGCCACAAAACACAACACAGTGTTTAAAATAATGGAATAAATGAATAGAAATACTGGGGAGGGGAGGGAATGATTATTTATACTATCCTCTCCATCTGTAATAGCTCTCATCTACTTTTTTTTACCATCCTTCCAAATATATCTATGTTTTATCCTGCCATTACCTCACCTCCACTCCTTGTCCACTTAGCATTTTATCCTACCACTGCCCTGCCTCTGCTCCCTGTCCACTTCACTCCTCAAACTAACCTTCCCATGAAATGCTATTATAATCTCTTTAAAAGCTATGATTATATGACATTACTATTTAGGACTTACATAAGATGTTTATTTATTATTGAGAGATTTATTTTTGGGTGAGCTTAGTAATTTTTTAAGGCATTTAAAAACTACTCCTATAATTATATGATTTCATAAAATCGTAATGAGTCTAATTGAGACTGAAGGGTTTTTTGGTATTCATTATAATATTAAACTTGGAAATGGCTTCATTTTTTAGCATTATGGGGAAACCTTTCAAAGGTGGCAAACATGCATTCAAATTAAAAAAAATTTAGATCTTTGCTTGGAATGCTATACAAGTTCTTTGGATCTCATGCTTCTACTTTAGATGATTATGATGCTTTGATCTTGTTAGAAGATGAAGATACATCCACGAATCCCCCTGTGTTTGTTTGATCTCCTATGGTTTATACATGATGTGTCAAGGCATGTGATAGCAAAAATTTAAACCCAAGCCTAAGCCCACTAATTGTATCAGGTTGAATGATGGCCTAACGACTACTACAAATCCTTCTCTCCCTATTGTTGACACTAGGTTGGTTTACCTAGCTTGTAGGAATGTTGTTAACCCATTCCAGGGTTGTTTACATTACTACCTATATATTATGTAGAAGTCTTCTCCCTCCTTGGTTTAGGTCTTGGTTTATGTGTCCTCTTCGCTTCTGATCCCTCCACCCCTACTGGTGGCTATGTTATGTAACCTATAGCTACTCCTTAGGTTCTATGATTTTTGGTGGGTGATTTTTCAATTTTCTTATCTAGTAAGTCTTCTAGTTTATCTATTTCGAAGGTGGTTTTCAAGGGATGGAATCTAACATTGGTAGGAGGAACTTGTTCGGTAAGTTTTTGGTCATCTCTATGTCCATTGTTGAGATTTTTGGTTAGGAAAATTATATTTGGAGATCTATCCTTCCTCCTACCTTCTCATTGTTTGACAAAGGTTTCTTTTAGGTTTATTTTAACTATTATGAGGACTATGAGTTTGTCAAAATGGTTGGCCCTTAGTTATGTGTCATCCATGACTGCTTCATTTACATGTAGACTCCCTTCTTTGATGTTAACAAGGTTTCCATTTATGTGTCTCCTTTCTAGATCAGGTTCTACAACCTTCCCCTATCCTCTACAATAATGACCTTATCAAGAATCTAATGAGTTTATTGGAATAATTTTTTAAGTTATATGAGCATTATATGGGAACAAGAATGCAAGGGTTTTCATAATATTATACTTATCTAAATTTCTTCCCCACTCCATCAAGATAAATTCTTCTCACAGGTCCTAGAATCAATATCTCCATTTTGAAGCCCTACCCTTTAGGTGCTTTCATTGTAATCTCCTTAGGCATCACACCACCTTTTGATCTCAATGTTCCTCTAGTCATCAATTCTTTTAGAAGAAAAAAATGGTGATCCCAATGAGGACTTTGTGTGGCACAATTATGGGGTCTTTTTTATTCATAAATATGTCCTCATCCCTCATCGCCTTATCATGGATTCTCTCTTTGAGGAGAAGCTAACAGATATTTTCCTTGCTTATGTGGGAGAGGGCCCCTCTATTAATCTTCCCAACTCTATTGGAGGTACCTTATATGATATTTCTCTAGACAATCTTCCTACTTCCTCAGGTCCTTTCTTCTCATCTCACACCATTCTTAGTCACTGTAAGGCTAACTTGGGTACTTTGTCTAAACAAAGAGGTCATAGATTTAAGGTTTAAATACTATGTCAAGAAGTGGAGGAGCACATTATCAATGGGTTTATATGAAATTTCGATGACTTCCCCACTAGGAGGAGGTTTATTTCCACTTGTGGTTGGCCTCCTTCACCTTCACTCTAGGCCCCTTATACTATAGTTAGAGCTAAATAATGTTGTTTGTTTCTTATGTTAGTGTTTTACAAATTAGTTGTTGAGGATTGGTATATTTTTTTCTAACTCTTGCCTTGGGTTCCTTTTATTTCCTTTCTTATTATTTTATTTTTTCATTTTTTTCTTCTGTCTAGGTTTTATTTTTCTCGTTCAGGCTTATTGGTATCGGCAATGGGGCCCCCATTGTGTCTCAGATTCATTTTTGGAGCTCTAGCCTATGTAAAAGCTATTCTATTTGGTTGTAGGGCCCCATCAAAATCCTCTCTATGGTTTCAATTCCTTTCAAAACTTGCTTATACTTTTACCCTATCAAATAAAAAAATAATACACTCAGACTTAATTCAGTAAGTAATGGACAAGCCCAATAAACATAATATACAAAAAATGGATAAACAATTATATCTTAAAAATGATAAACATTGTGAACTATATCATTGATGACCTACTTTTAGTGCCCCACCAAAATTAAAATCCCCTCTCCAAATTATCGACTCTATCAAAAGTGGTATATCAACACATAGTTGATGTTTAAAAAAAATATTGTACCCATCCCTCCTGGCGTACCTTACAATGGTTCCTTTAGAAAGGTTCCATGGCTATGCAATAATAAATTTTGATGATTTGAGTGTAGTTAGTTTTTTAAATGATTTTGAGAATACTCAAAATTTTGGTTCAAGAACAAATTTGTGCACTGAATAACACTACTTTGTAAACTAGATATAGATTGTATTTAGAATATACATATTGTTGCATGTAGCAAAAGTGGTAGTGGGCACTCTCCATGAGTAAAAATAGGTTATGGGGAACTTTTTACACATACCAAAGTAGAATAAATGTGGAGAACAACATTCACATCTACCCACAAGCCTCCACACATAAAATGATAAAACTTTGGCCTATTAGGTAAAACCATAGATGAATCATTTAATGTCCTAATAAATTTTAATTTTGAATTATTTTCAAATTAATATATTCAAAATATCAAGGTTTTATTTTTTTTTCTGTATAAAATATTTCACATAAATAGTCCCCTTACATTTTCTAAAATTGGACATCAATAATTATTGATGCAACATACACTGCAACAAGTGCAAATTGTAACAAAGTTTTAAAATTAATAATTTATTGGGTTGCTTAGATAATAATTTTTGTACAAGTAATATTAACACGAATTATCACATAATAAATATTAAATCCTAAATGTGAAAATATAATTAATCATCATCAAATTGTTAATTCAACCATCAACAATCGATATGTGAGATGCATGTCATCCATGACCTCTTTGCAAACTAATCTATAGCCTTGGATTCTATTGTATCTCATCATATTTTCTTTAACTTTGACTATAAAATGTTTTTATCTACTTGGGGTTCACTCCATAGGACTTTTCCATTAAATGTTTAAAATTATAACTTCATTTATGATTTTCAGACTTATTTAGTCATTTAGCACACCCATATTCTAAATATTATTTGTTTCTTTTCTAATTTTTTTGTTAAGTATTATATTGAGTAAAACCAAGAATAATATCCTATAAAAACCCTAATTGATCACAAAAAGGATTCTAACCAGATTGTGTTATACTTTGAGTTATATTGAATAAGAGATGCCATCATTTTTATTAAAAAAATCAAGATTTTCCTCTACAAGCCATAAGGAAAGGTCTTGATGTAATCCCTACTACCTATATTACAGCTTCCACCACTATAACAACACTCAAATCATTTGTAACCACCTCTTAATCCCCACCATAGTGATAATTTTAGTAGTTGATACTACGCCCATAACTATATCCTCCATCACCACCACCACTACCACTTCATTCTAGCTGAGCTCGATTGACAACAATATCCCTTCCTTTAAAATGTTTTCCATTCATCCCTTCATTGGCACATGTCATTGATTACATCTTTCATTGAATACTCATGGGTGAAGGTTAAAAATAAAAAACCATATGATCTTCATGTCTCTAGGTTGTTCACAACCTACACAACATTTTGAACAAAAAACACACAAATTAAACCCCCATAATAACACTTTAAATTGCATATCTATAAATTAGTATAAATATAAGGACCAAACTTATAATCCATGAGCTCGCCAAAGGACCTAAAAGTGTCTTTGAGGCTCCTAACATTAGTATACTAGGAAAGGCCACTAACAAAGCAACACAATGTAACATCAGTGGTTTCTATGATTTAGAAATGGAGGCAACCCTTTTATTCAACAACCCCTCAATGGTATAATGATATAGACCACTTTCTAGTGAAAACACACTTTGACTAAATCCCCACACTAACCATTATAATCATGGTGACATTTGTAAGGACAAATTAAAGAGAACCAAATGCAAACAAAAAGAACATTTGGTAACGAAAAAGAGAAGATTGGGGGGGAATTTAGAGTGTAAATATAAAAAGTGGAGGAATATAATTAGTTTGAAGGAAATTTGGATAAGATCAGTTACCTATGCGAGTACTTTTTTGGGTAATTTGGCACATTGGAATAAGGCCACAACTTCAACTCCACTGATCTTAGCATTGTGGTCTAAATCTACCCAACTAAAAATATGCATCGAACATATCCATGCCTTCCTACACTCCATATACCCTTCTATGTCTCAATACACTGACTTCTCAAGCATGGAACCCTTACTACTATGAAACTAGGCATCAATTTCATTAAATAGGAAATAAGTGAATGCTTAGGATTTAGATTACACCTCAAAATGAAATGAATATTTGACATCATAGCTTCTTCCTACCGATGATGCCACACACACAACATCTTTTCTACATGTAACCTTCCCTATTGTGCACCCATTTGAATCCTAAGGTGTCTTCAATTCCAAACCACTACCATGTTTTCATTGAAACATGGTTAAACATAGTCTAAATACACTTTTTCATCTAAAAACATCTAAACATGTCTAAACACATTTATGTGTTAATATAAACATTCCAATTCAAAGTGTCCATAATATGACAAGTGGATTCTAGATGATGTGGGTTTCACCTTGGATGTATTTACATTATATGTGTTCAAATTTACCTCCAACACTTGCACCTAGATTGATTTCAAATGTCACATTAAATTTCACTTTATCAGATTATTTGTTGAACACTAGTGTCTTTATCTCCACAGTTAATTTCACAATAGGAGAGCTATTCACCCACACTTTATACATTATACTCTCCCCAACCACATTGGTTATAGTCTTATGCTTTATCTAAACATGTTCACCATATGTAAACACCATAGATAATGATGGATTGTTGAGATTTGTAGTTGATTTGGAATTAGGGAAAGGAGGCCATTTGTGGGTGAAGAGGAAAATTTATTTTTGGTGTATATATTTAAACCAAATAGAAATTTGATGTATTATTTAGGACCCATATCAGACACCAAAACCAAATTTAGGGAAACTTTTGGAATTACATGACCTCCACCCATTGTAAATCAGTTTGCAGCTTGCAAGGTGGTGGAATCTTTGATTGGTTATTTACTTTTTTCAAGGGTGGATGATGATGTTAATCGAGTTGATTTGATTGTGGAAAGGTTCCACATTTGATGTGTGGATTGAATTATTGTTGCAATTCTACTGACATATGGTAAATACATCAAGGTCCAAAAGTCTATCTTGTAGCTTTTGTTCATCCATGTTGTGAATATGTTGACACCTAGAGAAATTACATCATTCTTAAGAACTAAAAAAAAATACCATACTCAAATACCTAGAAGAAAACGTGGCCATAATTGGGGCCTACCTTCGTAAGCATATTATTTATCCTTGCTAGCAAAAAATCAAAATTTAAGAGAGCATTGGTTAGGAAAAAGTATGTTTTAAAATGATTATTAAAGTGAATATCATATTATTGTTATCTAATGTTTCATGCATGAAAAATGTGATATAGGGTTTGCAGTCATGGATTTTGAATGAGGTACAACTACCAATTTACACTCTTTTGCTTTACAAAATCCTACTTTACTAACATAGAAAATTACATCCTTTTCGATGTAATGTGCACCTTTGGGGCAACTGCTAGTAAAATTTTGAAGCAATTAAAAACTAGTCATGGAATTACATGAGCATGGAAGAAATCATATCATATATTAAGAGAGAATACACCCTACATGATAGAATTTAAATGGCCAATTTTTCAAATACAATTAATGGTTTATCACCAATTAAGAAATTAACATATTTGGCTAACAAAATACATTTCAATTGTAATGAAATTATAACACTAGTAAAGTAGAATCATGACAATAAACTAAAATGAAATTGAAATAAAAGTAGAATAATGAAGAATACGACTAAGCCACTTCTAATGGAAACCTCTAAAACCTTGCAATAAGAATATAATTCAAAATATAATAATAAAATACTGACCACTACCTCTTATATATACCCTAATTATGTTATAAAACACCCTAAGCTGACCCTGCTAACTAGATGAAGCTATAAAAATGATCATATGACTTAATTAAAGGTTATTATAGCCAAAATTATGACACACATCCAAATATGTGTTATATGTTAAGGGTGTAGCATGCACCTCCCTTTCAAACCAATGTTATCTTTAATGTTGATATTCATTTAATGGTTTTTAAGGAACACTTCATCCTTCCATGTTGCATAGTCACTCATCACATTTTCCCACTTTATTAGATACTTTGTAATCACCTTCCTCCTTGACCTCTTTGTGTGTGTTTAAACTATTTCCTTAGGTTCAAATATGATTCTTCCATCCTCATCAAGCTTCGGTAACTTTGTCTTAGCTAAAACTATTTGTCCAATTACCTTTTTAGAGAGAGAAATATGGAAGACTAGATGTATTCTTGTTGAGTGAAGTAACACTAATTTGTCTGTTCCACTGCTAATATTTTAAAACACTAAATAAGAGCCATAATATTCAGGTGAAATCTTATTATCCTTATTTTGTTGTTTTAAAGAAATTTGCTTATATGGTTGTAAGAACACAAAAAACCCAATCCTTGATTTCAACATGTCTTTCATTATGGTGTTGTTCAGATTTGTACTTCACGTGGTTTTTTACCATTGATAATTTCTCTCTAAGACTAGAGAGTACCTCCTACTAGTGTTCAATGTATTATTAAATTACTCCCACCTTTGGTTTTACCCTCAAAGATAAGGTGATGGACAGTGGATGGCACCCATATAATGCAAAAAATGGATACATTTTGAATGAGGTATGGACAAATTACTATACCACAATTATGCTATGGTCACCCATTGAACCCATCTTTCCTATTTATCTAAAGCATAATAATAAATATACCCCTCTAGGCACTTATTGACCATCTTAGTTTTCCCATCATGTTGGGGATGCTAAAATGAGTTAAGCTCCAAATAGGTACTAAAACATTAGAATAAATGTCCAAAACTTACTAGTAAAGATAGGATCATGATCACATACTATGATTTTTTGGGTCCCATGGAAATTTTGAACTCTATCCATAAATGTAACACATTACTATTGTACTTTCTAAAAGTGAATGTGATAATGCACAAAAATGGGCATAGTTGGTGAGTTTATCCACAATAACCATGATGACATTTTTTCCTTCAAAATTTGGTAGCCTTGTGATGAAATCCATGGACATCTCATCCCATCTCTATCATGGAATAGATAAAAATTGCAATGGACTTGGAGTATTTATTGTCAAACTTTTATTTTTATGACACACCATCCATTCTCCCAGTAATTTTTAGACTTCCCATCTTCTCTCTTTTTGTAATAAATCCTACTTGACTATATGATAAGTTTTCATGAACCTTGAATGCCCACCTAGTGGAGAAGCATGAATTTCTATAAGTGCCTTATGCTTAGGGGTTGAGTTTTTACACATGTACAACCCATCCTTATAATAGATAGTGTATTTTTACACATATTTCTATCAGCAACACTTGGATATTATTGGAAATTTTGAATAAGATCCTTTGTAATGACATCATTCTCTCCCTCTAATCTTGCTTCCTCCTTCCTACTCAACATGTAATATTGACATGGTGCACAACATTTCTTGTATGCATTCATCCTTCTTGGATAGTGTATAATCTATGACATTCTCCTTTCCTTTATTGTAGACAATCTCAAATTCATATCTCAACATATTAGTGACCCATTTTTTATTTTCTTGTAATGACAACCTTTCTTCCAAAAAGTATTTTAGACTATCATAATTTGTCTTCAATTTAAAGTGTCTTTCCATCAAATATTGTTACCATTGTTTTACTACATGAAGAATGTCCTATCATTTCCTTCTCTAAAATAAGCTTTAGAAAATTCATATCTTTGAGTTGTTGACTCACAAATGTGAAGGATCACCCTTCTTGCATGAGTACAACTCTCATGCCATACCCTAAAACATCACATTCCATAATGAACATTTTGAAAAAATCTATATTATCTAGAATTAAGGTGGTGCACATGACCTCCTTAAGCTTCTCAAATGTCTAGGTGGCTACCTCATTCTAATAGATGTATTCCTTTTTCAATAATTTTATGAGTGGTACTATTTTAGACACAGTTAGAAGTTTTAATTATGAAATGACTTATACCATGAAAACCTTAGAATACACAAAAAAATATGCAATAAAATGTATCTCAAAACTCAAATATTTATTAAATTTTAACATAAAAATTATAATATCCACACATAACAACAACATAATTTGCACTATCTCAAATGAGATTTGATACAACACTAGATCTGAAGATATTTGCTTACGAACTCACAATTTTTGCAAGTATAGTTTATCTCAAAATAATTTCTTAGAACTATCATCAAGTTTGTTGACTAGTTGGCTCAAGTGTATAGGCATGATTATAAAGGTGCGAGACCCACCTAGTTACAGCAATGTTCAACAACCCACTAACATCATTTAACATGTCTTAGTGTGCCAAAAATATTAAATGTCATACATAATTACAAGGCACCATAGAACTTTATCACTTGATGTATCATGACTTACTACATCACATAAAATATTAAATAAAACCACAACATCTTCCTATGCTCCATGGAATTAAATGCAATGGTTTTTTTATCATAACACCAAAAGAATATATACGCCCAAACCAAGTTGTGCATGAGAAACATCACAAGAAGTTTGCATTCAAAAAATGTCTTTAAAAAACTTGCATCATGATCCATATATGTATTAAGAACATTAATGCATATTAATGCAGGCTCTCCAAATGAATCATAAATCATCGCAGTATTTGCATAATGAAGAATCAACTCTTCTAAGAACTCTCACCAATAGTGTTATTTTTATGAAAAAGAACCAACTTATATGGTGATTCAAATGAAAACCCTGATGCTTAATAAGACATCAAGTACCTCTAGAATTGATTCACATATCTCTGTAATATTTCACTTGCACAAAAGATTGACACTAATTCTTGCACAAAAAGTCATATGCTTATTCAGATGAGTAACAATTAAAATTGTGTACAGTAATAAATATGTGATACATTATAAATAATCAACATATGTGCAATCCCATGCCGTATAAAACTACATAACATAGGTTTTCACTCAAAGGTAGTGCAAAACAACACTTAGATAATTTTCCTAAACTAACATATTTTTCGTTGATGCAAGATTTCACATGAACTTGGATGCTCCTACATCAATAACCAATGAGCCTCAATAATGCTCAAACATTTTTTAGGGTTTTAGGCACTTTTCATTTTGCTATAACCTTGATCTTGTGAGGATCCACCTTTATACCTTCATGTAAAAAAATGTGGACAAAATACTTGACCTCTTTAACTCCAAATGCACATTTGGAAGACTCAATATATATTCAGTGTTGTTTAATAATATCCAAAACCCAATCCACATAATGCAAGTGTTCCTCCCATCTTTTTCATATATTAAAATGTCATCAAATAACACTAAGGTGAACTTAATAAAATATGGAAAATTAAGGAAATTTATGGGAAATTCAAAAAATTAGGTTAAATTAGTAAAAAAATGAAAATTTAAGGAATTTTAGATATTATAGGTTAAATTAAAAAAATAGAAAATTTAGGAAAAATTAACAAATTAAGAAAAAATTGTTGAATTTTCCTAAATTAGGGTTATTTTTTAAAATCAAGGCTCATTTTAATAAATTTAGGCAAAATTAGGGAAATTTAAAAAAATTAAGAAACTTTGGAAAAAATATATGTTATTGTTTACTTTCTGACATTGCCATGATTCATATCATGCATCTAGAGGCGCAAGAATTTATATATATGTTTTAATTTGATATATCTATTATTACACTACTTAATTTAAGGCATTCTATCATTTATGCTTTATTGACTATGTATTACCTACAAAGGGGCATTATACTCATATGCACTTACATTGATTACATATTACCCGCATAGGGGAAAGCTCTTATATATGTGATTTCATGATGATATCTATTTATGATTATACTAAAGTTATTTTCTTATACATACATGCTTTAACGATGACATATTAATATGATTATACATGAGATCTTTTATTTTTCTTATTTTAGACATGGTATGTGTTATCCCTTTCTTTTGAGATATGTGATTCACATGTTCATCCTACACCTTCAAAGGGGGGCATATGATTTACTTATTTTATCCTTAGTAACATGATGATACATGGTATTCCAAGAGAATTATAACGCCTATTTTCCTTGCTCTCACATTTCGAAGCAATAAAAAAGTGTTATACGACACTCTTCACTTGATCTCTTCAACAAGGCATATACTCAGAGATGATATAGATTTTAAGATATGGATTTTAAATATTAACTTCACAGTTTTCACACAACTAGGTGTATTTATTCCTATTTTTCATTTTATATCATTGATCTCAATAGTTCATTGATTATCAATTTATATATACATAAATTCACTTGTAAAACATTTCCCTTTGTTTGCATGTACCTATGTTTTCATATTTTTGAAACATGAGCATGGATGTTTGTTCCATGACTTTAATGGCTTCTCATAGTGGTAGTCAAAATAATTGCATGAATTTTGAGGAGTACAAGGTTTATTTTTATTTTATATGTCACAAAAGCTAGACTCTAAGATAAGACAATCTCTCTCCTCCTTTGACTTTTTTATGATTATCATTTCCTATATTGACTTTGAGAAATCTTACATGTTTCAACTAGAACATATTCTTTGATCCATTCCAAGCAAACATATTTGTTTTAATTTTATATGCATGAACATACACACATAAATCAAATTGGGGCATTATGTAGACCCCTAATTTTGGTATGGGGGTAGTTTTATAAATCAAATTTCATTGATGTAGAGTATTTGTATGTCTATAAATTGTTTTAATAAAGGATGTCCCATGGGAAAACAAGAGTCATGCATCTACTTTAGTACTTATTAGTAGAAAATAGATTTGGCTTGGTATTTTATGGCCACATGTTTAAAATATGCTTTCTATATGTTTCATATCCTATGCCATGGAGCCCAAGTTGTCGAGATGCTATCACATGGAAACATGTTGGGTACCCAAGAGCTCGGAGGTGACTAGGTTGTACAATGAACTATGTTGAATGCTATCTCCTATGGTTTAGTAAGATGCAAACATGTGTATGATGATTGATGTCATATTTCCATACAAGTAATTATGTTGATTTCACCTCCAAGTTACTGGGGTAATGTTTGTATAAATAACTTTACTAACATCACCCCAAGGCTAGCAAGATGTTGACACATGGATGACTCTTGACACTCCACTCACCTTAAAAGGTTTGTACAAATTAATTTGTTGATGTCACCCCTTGGCTAGTGGGATATTGACACATGGATGACTCTCAACACTCTAATTGCCTTAAAATATATGTACAAATAACTATGTTGATGTCACCCCTAGGCTAGTAAGGTTGTGACATATAGATGACTCTTGGTGCTCTACTTACCCATAAATTTATGTACAAAGAATTGTGTATATGTCACCCCTATGCTATCAAGATGTTAATATTTGGATGGTTATTGGTACTCTACTTGTCCAAAAATGTCTGTAAAAAATGTGTTAACATCACCCCTAGGCTAGTAGGAGGTTGATACATGGATGATTATTGCCATTTCTTTTGCCTAAAAATGTCCATATAAATAAATTTATTGGTATCTCCCTCAGTTAGTAGGATGTTGACATGTGGATAGTTCTTGGTGCTTTGCTTTCCCAAAAATGTTTGTATAGATAATTATGCTAACATCACCTTTAGGTTGGTAGGATACTGATATGTGGATGACTGTCAGTGCTCTTCTTACCTATAAATGTCTATACAAAGAAATTTAATGATGTCACCCCCTAGTTAGTAGGATGATAACATGTGGATTGCTCTTAGTACTTTACTTGCCCAAAAATGTATGTATAAATAACTATGTTGGTGTCACCCCTGAACTAGCAAGATGTTAACACATGGTAGGATCTTGGGCACCTAGGTGCTTGAAGGTGACAAAGCTATACCAAGAGCCCTTGGGAGCCTGAGATGTTATGAAGTGGTAGGATCTAGTGCACTTGGGTGGTTGAAGGTGAGTGGATTATGATGATACCTATGTATGCCCAAGATGATGCCAAAATGTTTTAAATTGGTACAAAGTATACCATAATGATATTAAATTTATTCATTTAAATATAAATTTAATTATTTCTATTGTTGCCAAAGGACAATGTAGTTTTCTGTGATTTGGAGTAATGGGTAGTGTGTCTCTTACAAAAAAGTAAGCAAAAAAGAAAATTTTGGGGGGTATGGTTAAGTGCTTAATTGGTTATAGTATTGGGTTCATAGTAGGATTTGTACTTCTTAAACTTGGTGTAATTTGACAGGTAAATGTATGTTTTTTAAGTCATTTGGTTTTTATATTTATAATATTGTTTCATGAATAACTAATTTATATTTGTGATAATATGCAGGTAACAAGTGCTACGTGTGAGCTATCATGGAAATTTTTTAATCATTGTCTTTATTTTGTTCACAGTAAGTTTTTCCAATGCATTGACAATGGGAAAAAAAACTAACATCTTTATAAGAGTATTTTGTGTATTCCATGACTATGTGGTTGTACCTAAAAGATTGATGAATTAATTTGCTGCCAACAAGTACTCAAAAAAAAAATGAACATCTAATTTATAGTTGACTAATATTTGAACTAAATTGTCATGGCATTATGCTTCACAAAATTACTATTTAATAATATTTCAACTATGCATTATTCTTCCATTCCAAGTCTTATTTGAATTTAAACAAGTATTCCCATGATTAAATAGCATGAGTATCTGGGTTTTCTAAATCTATGCAAATAATCCAAGTATATAATTGTTGTGAGTTTTAAATATAATGATTGATTTATGAAAAAGAAAGCCAATAAACTACCAATCCAAGGGGTAATTTAGGTTATGTCAATATGTGATTGGCATTTAGTTTGCTTCTTTGTAAATTAGTTGGTTAATCAATTTTTTTTTTAATTTGGTAGAGGATGAACCAAATAAATTGAGATCAACATCTTGTTGATACAACACTTGACATGAACCATATTGTAACTTATATAAGCTATAGGTAGGTATTCCATGTCAAGTATTAGTGGCTATTCTACCTTGAACAATGCATAATTAGTGATGATCTCTACATTCTGGTATCTCAAGGTTTTCATTAGACCAAAAATAATTTTTGGTTTACACATTTTTAAAATTTGTTTAATTTGGTAGATATTGTAGTTATGTTTTAATGTATTTATTTTTTGTTCTATTTTATGATTAGGGTTGGTTCTGGACACTGACTATTATTAGAGAATACTAAAATTATCACAACATTGCATGAATTGATCTAGGTGTGGGTCTATCTATTTAGTTTTAGCTTGTTGTAGAGCTGCAAACATGAATGTTTTTTTTTTAATCTATCAAATGGTTTGAGGAGTAGAATGTTTTGTTATTTAAGCTGAAATTTATTTTTATTTCCCTCTTGATAAAGTTCTTTACATATTGGCTTGAAAGGATCTATATATGTAACTATTAAGAAGATAAACTATGTAATTATCTTTGGCATGTATGATGAACCTGTGAATATTTTTTGGGTGTGTAAATCATTAATGTGATGCTACATCTCCTTTCCTTGATTCACATACTTGCCTCTATTTGGAGATTCTGATTTTTAAGAAAAAAATGTTTAAATTTTCAATTATCCTGTCATGTAGTTTTATCAATTTATTTTAATTAATTCAACCATGTTGTTTTCATATACTTCTTACCTAGTTACTTCTTTGTTTATCAATTTTTTTTGTCAAAAGAAATGTTTTGGCAAGTTATTTGGGTATTTATGTTAAATGCTTCACCTTTCCACTTCATGATATTTTTTTGTATGTTTTGATGAGTTCTTAATATAAATCCATGATATTATCTATAAAATAGAAACAGTTCATGTGAAATTAAAACTATGAAATATGGATATGAAAAAGATGGAAAATATTAAGAACATAGTATCCATGTAGTTTGCTGAAAAATAAAATATAAAAATGAGCATAAAATACTAAGTAAATGTACAATAATTAAATATATAATAATTTAATACATTACTAATTATTCTTATCTTGAAACATTAATCTTGTGCAGTGTATAGTACCCCCTAAAAAAGTGTAGCTTTTGTACATCTGAGAAATTGGATTTTTTGGTGCAAAAATATTTTTATGAAATAGATGCATCCTATGTAATGACTAGTTTTTATATTCTTCTACAAAAAAGTTATAGCTTTGTAGACATAGCATAATCCATGTTCTTGCATGCTATAGGTTTATACTTTTTTTCCCCTGCACAAGTTGCAACAAACAAAGGTTATTAAAGTTAAGAGACTTTTCAAACAAGTATCAAAATATTGTTATCATGGTTTTGTTTATATTTTATTTTTTTGAATAGTATAGATAACTAATTTTAATAATAACTTATTAT